>JBBPCY010115156.1:0-18368 GCA_037974405.1 Brachyalestes nurse | reverse complement strand
GGAGTTTGCATGTTCTCCCCGTGACCGCGTGGGTTTCCTCCGGGGACTCCGGTTTCCTCCCACCACCAAAAACATGCATGCATTGGAGGATAGGCCAGTTGAGCATACTAAATTGTCCCTAAGAGTGACTGTTAGTGTGAATGGCTGTCTGTCTCTGTATGTGGCCCTGCGACATGCTGGTGACTGTCCAGGGTGTACCCCGCCTTCGCCCATAGCAGCTGGGATAGGCTCCATTACTGCTGATCCGTGTTAAAGTAGGGGGTTACTGTATTATCACCTATACATTTGTGTGACCTCCACTACAGCTGCTTGTCACGTGACACACAAAGGCAATGAGAGTGTCACATGATATTAGTGGTGCAACCGATCACTGTTGATCCATGATCCGAACCGATCTCTCTTCACGGTTTGGCACGCACGTGATCCAAAGATTCGAAAAAAAATTGTTCCTCTGTATGGTGCACGTGGTCCAAAGGCTGCACAACAACCGCTGATATCCGCGGCATTAAAGCAGGCCTTTGCTGCCCAGTCCAACCAGGCTAAAGCTATTACAAAAGCTATTGGGGTGTTTATAGTTGCAGACATGAAGCCTCATTCCGTGCAAAACAAGGGGTTTAAATGATGATGAACTGCTCGAGCCACGCTATGATATCCCGTCGCGCATCCAACGGCAATGGAAAGCTACGTGACCGTGACTGCTCATTACATCACAGCAGAGTGGGAGATACAATGCCCTGTACTGACGACACGCCCCCTCTATGAGAGTCTCCCCACAAAATGTAGACATCCTCATCTGTTTAAAGTTATAAGCTCACGTCTGCTTTGCTTTCTTTCTTTTTTAATGATGTGGACATAAGCTAGTTTTTATTTCATTCTCCAGTAAGAAGCAATGATACCTTAAACAGCATTTTAAGTTGTTTTTGATTGTGTCCACATAAAAAGAAATAATTATCATTCCCTATATTGCACCTTAATTGTTTTTTTTTATAATAGCGGGGAATGAGTCTTGAGCCGAAGGTTTTTAATGGGTAAAAATACTTGGGTAAAAATAAATGGAGAGTTAAATTTGTCTTGTCTTTTTTCTTTTTTTGCTGATCCGAAAATTGATTCGATCCGTGACTTAAAACCGTGATCCGATCCGAACCGTGAGTTTTTTGATCCGTTGCACCACTACTAAATATTGAACACCAGTATCAGAATAATCAAAATGAGTGCACTTCCATTATGAGTTTTTATTGCTAAAACAGTAGTAAGAATTATTATAAGTTGTTATATAATGTAAAATCTCCCAGCAGTGAATACTGTAGCCCTTGATCTAAGTGTGGTGACCTTCCGGCAACACTAATATTGCTATTTTGCATCTCTCTCCAGTCCATCTCAACAGTATTTATTGTAGAATTGGACAGAATGTTTCCACCTGAGCCTCACTTTCAGCTCTAAGGTGACAGTTGAGTGAAATGCTCTCCAGATCTGTTGTGTATTTTATAATCTTATGTTACTTATTTTATTGGGCATCTGCTGGCTTGCTCTCATTGTACTTGTACAATGATGATAAAGGCATGTTAAATCTTGAAAATCAGCTCGTTAGAGCCAACAGAGATGGTCCTCAGATGTTGTAGGAGACTGTGAGTGCCAAGTAAGTGCTGCATTCTGTCTCCCTGATTTATGCATTGTTGGAAAAAAAACTATAATGTCCACCATAGCTGAGTAATAAGACAATATGTTTTATTGTCATGAGACGGTTAAAATATGCTTTTCTGTAACATTTTTGTATTTCTAGAGCCCCAGACCAACCACATGTTTGCAAACAGAGCATAAATAGTGCTTCTTAATTGAATTTTTGGTGCAGTGCAGTGTGTGAAATGTAACACTGCTGGTTCTTTTTCAGTCCTTATCCCTTAGAACTCAGAGTGTATTACTAAAATCTGATTTTAGTAAATATAAACAGGGTAAATCAGTCTAAAACCAGTGTTTGTTCTCCTTCACACTCGCCGTTGCTGCTCTTTCTTTCGGCCGCTCTCCGGACCCCCTCCCTCTGTCGGTTTTCCCCACCCACTTGTGGGCGGAGACTATCCCTAAAGTTCTCCCAGGTTCAAAGATCTTGTGTTTTTTGTGTTTGTTTCTAAAACCTAAAATTTAAGAAATTTTTTTGTTCTTTATGGGTTTTTGCATGTGACATCATTTAAAGAACCCCAGTAGCGATTGTTATTATTGCTTGTATTTAAATCACAATAACTTTGGTTCTACGTGACAGAGGAACATTAAACAAAGCTCAACATGACGTCTGAGCATCGACACAAACCGGGGGAGCCTCAGTATAAGGAGTTGTTTGTTCCTATTTGTTGCGCTTCCGGCACGGATCCTAAGGGTTAAAATATCCTAATACAGGTTTATTTTGAAAATTTCTTGTGATGATAAATATCACCCACCTCTAGTGACCAGGGTCATTTCTGTCCCCTAAGGAAGGGGTTCCCAACTTTGATTTACGTCGTGGACTGATTTTTAGCCCAGGGAGGGGGGGTATGATACACATGATTAGGCCCACCAATCTATCATCATGCACCATTAACCTCACCAGTTTGCACACATCTATTGTAGCAGGTGGCAAAAGAATGCTACAGAGGAGGGTCTGTATCATTTTGTACTGTATTTTAGGAGATATTCTCCAAATTTGTTGAATTACTGTATGGATTCCCATGGACTGTCTCTTGAAGGTGTGGCTAGTCTCATATTTTCCTCATCTGTACACAACCTCACAGGCCTTCTCATCCAACATCGGTGCCTGACCTTAAATGCTCTACAGAATGAATGGGCACAAATTCCCACAGAAACTCCAAAATCTTGTGGAAACCTTCCAAGAAGAGTGGAAGCTGTTATAGCTGCCAGTTGGGGACCAACTTCATATTAAAGTCTATGTGTTTGAATGCAATGTCTTTAAAGTCCCTGTTGGTTTAATGGTTAGGCGTCCCAATACTTTTGTTCATGTAGTGTTTTTGTATATATACAGCCTTGGAAAAAAATAAGAGACCACTTTTCCCTTTTTTCTGTTCACTGTTTGTGCAATTTGCAGCTGTGTGTGTGTGTGTGTGTGTGTGTGTGTGTGTGTGTGTGTGTGTGTGTGTGAGAAATGCACTGATTGCTATTCTTTTCTGAACTATTGCAGTGTGAGCTGTGTAAAAAATAAGAAACGTCTCCATATGTGTTGTGAGTGCAGTAGTGTTTGTAGAGCAGCTTTTCTATGTGCTGTATTCCAGCAGCTTCACTCCTGATTCAGTTTCTGATGGATGAAACAGAGTCACACACACACTCATGTACTTAACATTATTTTAACTGTTGCAGTTGTAAAATAATGAGAGTGTTTCCAAGGTATAATAAATGATTTATATATGCACATTTTACACAGACACACGGCCACAAATTGCAAAAGCAAAATCTAAAAATATTAAAACATAACGAATATGCTTTGACAGTCTACAGAAAGAAAGAAAGAAAGAAAGAAAGAAAGAAAGAAAGAAAGATGAATCGAGATAGAGTTACAGAGCTGGAGGCAGTGGTGGGAATCAGAAGAAGCAGCTCTTAACGAGAAGAAATGGAGGAGGACACTACATTTGCTCTACTGATTACACTCTCGCCAACAGCAGTCATTAAGACCCTTCATTAAGACTCATCCCCAGTCAGAGCGCGCTCAGGGCTGTCTTACCAGGGAGCTGGTGTAGGTGGGGTCGGACGTGTCCTCCTGCAGGTAGCGAGACAGGCCGAAGTCGGACACCTTGCACACCAGGTTGCTGTTGACCAGGATGTTGCGGGCGGCCAGGTCCCGGTGGACGTAGTTCATCTCGGACAGGTACTTCATCCCCGCGGCGATGCCCCGCATCATTCCCACCAGCTGGATCACCGTGAACTGCCCATCGTTTTGCTGCCGGGACAACACACACTATGAAACACAATGTCCTTAAAATGTGCTTAACTCTACCTCCTCTACTCCTGAAAATATGCCAAACGCATTCATTTGAATTAAGTGGCCATTCATTTGTAAACCGATCCCTTAATTTTACCTTAAAAGTGGATTTAAGTTGTGAGTGTGAAACCCCTTAATCCTAAACATAAGGCATTAATACAGGAGGCTCGGTTATTTAAGGGGCAAATTTAAAAAGTAAGAGAAATATTCAGTAGTTTTACCCTTTAATCAGCCTTAATCTGTGCACTTTTCCCCTTATATTCCTTTATTTCCTGGAAATTAAGGCAATTTTAAAGGGTAAAATGAAGGGGTTTGTTTTTGCTGTGAGACACACGCATGAATGGTCTGTTGGGCAGTCTGTTCTTATGTGTAGGCAGACCTAAACCGTACTGCGATGGCACGAAACACTTTGATTCTCCATTGTATTTTATGGCTAGTCGTCCTCCAAAAACTGACAGACGCTTTTGTTATTGTGGTCTCTCATCACTTATGATCTTGTTTGAGTTCTTTTTATGGAGTCTCTGCATTCGCTAGACGTGTGATGAAATCCTAACCCAACTACCTCGTTGGTGATGGCCTTTCTCACAGTGTTAAAGATACATTTGTTAGTGTCGTAGAAAACTCCCACTGAAATGTATCTTTAGCCCAGACAGACAGTCGTGCTTGTGCTTTGTCGACCTTCCAGTTGTTAGTTTGTATCTTCATTGTTGTTTTTTGTGAGAACAGTAATAAAAAAACAATGGCCTCTTTCCATATTGTTATGACAACATTTCAACCAATCAGAAAGCAGTGATGCTGTTAGCTCGGCTGAGGCCCACTTTTGGCCCTGCCATCAAGATGTCTTGCAATGAGGGTCTCATTTTCAGTGTCTTTCTGGTTACCAAGCCCAGAAATTAAGTTTTATATAAAGCACAACAGTGTTGTTTCTGTCTTAAATCTTGTAAACATTATTATTTGTGACATACATAGTTATACAAGTACAGCCTGTACTGAAATGACCCCGTAAGACTGTGGAATAAAGCAATAAAGCAATCAAATAATTTAAATTACATTAAAGAGACAATCGGGAAGGCTACGCTAATGCAATAAAAATGTATAGAACAAAGTTCAGTCTGTATTATGAAGTTTTGTCCTGGTTAAGGAGTCTTACGACCTAAGTATCTAATTATATACAGTCGTGAAAAAATTTGGACACCCCGTAAAATAGTCAGTTCTTTATTAGGAAATGTCCACGTATCGATGTCTAATCTCGTTTTTATTCAAAACTGGAAAAGAAAGGGATTTAATTGCAGGTAAACGACAAAAATGAACCTTGTTTTATTCATTAAGCAAAAGATATCAACAAAAAGCCGTATTCTAAATGTGGAAACAAAAGAAGTGTTCTGTGATTCATTCCCCGCTTCGTGATGAAATGAGTAAAGTTAAAAATGAAATAGGCCTGATAATCATGACTAACACATTTTTGTTAATGAAAATAAAAGTTTGTGGAAAAAACTGACGTCAGTGAGGCTTTACGAGAGTGCGGCTGGGAGAAGGACGAAGTGGTTAAGATCTCGACTTTGAAACAAACCAGGTGACCACCACAACAGTTCTGCAACGATAAATCAGCAGCTCTAAGAACAGTTTGTGTAATTTACATTTCATTTGCATAGAAGTACAGCTGCTTTGTCCCAAAATTTGTAAGGCAGAGAGACACCTGATAGTGGCTCATCTTCTCTACCCCTCTCTTTCTCTTTCCCATTCTCTCTCCTTCCCTCCTTCTCTCTCTCTTTCTCTGTCTTTCTTCCTCCTTCTCTCTCCGCCCTTCCTTCTCTCTGTCTCATTCTCTCTCTCTCTCCTTTTCTCTTTCTCTCTCTGTCTCTTTCTACCTCCTTCTCTCTCTATCTCTCTCTCCTCCACATTCTCTCTCTTTTTCTCTTTCTCTGTCTCTCTTTCTTTCTTCTCTCTCCTCCACCTCTCTTTCCTTTTCTCTTTCTCTCTCTGTCTGTCTTTCTTCTCTCTACTTCCTCTCTCTTTCCCTCTCAGTCTCATTCTCTCTCTCTCCTTTTCTCTTTCTCCTTTCTACTTCCTTCTCTCGGTCCTCTTTCTCTCCTTCCACCTCTCTTTGCCCCTCCTGCTCCCTCCTTCTATCTCTCCCTCCTTCTCTCTCTCTCTCTATCTCACTCAGCTCGGCTGATTTGTTTTTGCTCCTGTTTTTAATCTTTTCCCTTTGTGTGTGTGTGTGTATGAGGTTGCACCTGTTGCATTTTTGTTCACCTTTCATTTAGTGGTTTTCATCCGTTCTACTTTTTTTCTTAACGTTCCTGCAGTTCTGCTACAATTTGGAAAAGTACTCCTTTCTAGTACTGTATATTCCACATACTGCTGTTTCTGAGAATTAAAAATATTATAGTTACACATTTGATAATCGTGTAACACTTTTAAATGCAAAACTGGTAGATTACAGCAGATAAAGCGTAGATATTATTTGAAACAATCGTCCTACAGCTGTGTCATTTTAGGTACTATCCATATAAACATGCACGGAAAGGTCTTAGAGTTTTCCTCCACTCTATAGATTAATTTCTCATCATGAAATATTGGGTCATTTAATATTCTTTTAATGAGTTTTTTTACTTTTAGGTGGAGCATCAGCATGATAGGACATCACAAATAGCAACGGGATGTCCATAAAAACTACACTGTGCCTTATAATAATGGCTCATGTGAACAATACATGGTGTAGAAACTATGCAGTTGTCTCATGCCGCAGGTCTTCAGAACTCTGAATGGATGTGAATGTCTAGTCCCTGGTTAACCAAAGTACATTCCAGTGAACTACCTCCCTTTATACCTTAAACACCTCTCATATTACACTCTGGACTTTCAATAGCACCTGGACTTTACCTTCCGTTTCCTGCTACCACAGACACACTTATGTCCTGTTACTCGATTTGATAAACTAGAGGTTACACTCACTCACTGAGGTTCTAGCCTCCTGTGCAATAATATATGTATGGCACAATATTATTCATTCTGGAAGGTTTACATCCCCTTCACACTCTACTTCTGTGAAATACTATACCTATGGGGCAAAATTATTCATTCTGGAAGGTTTACATCCCTTTCACACTTTACTGTTACACTGTTATACCATATTGTCTCGGATTTACATCCCATCCACACTTCTGTTACGTTGCAGCATTCGTCTATTATTGTATTGTTTCAGATTCATCTCCCATTTCCCATTACACTGCAGTACTGACTATTTATTGTATGGTCTCGGATTTACGTCCCATTTTCACTACTAATACATGTCTGTACTGTATATTTATTGTTCTGTCTCTGACTTATCCGATTCACACTACAGTCACATTGCTATATTGTCCATTTATTGTATTGTTCCTGTCATCCCTTGCACTTTATTCAAATCTTCTAATTGTCTACAATGCAAGATCATACTTGGTGCATCACTAGTCACTCTGGAAGGTTTACAGCCAATTTAGGCTATGCTATCACACTACATTGCTGTTAAATTGTTGTGGTGTCTGTCTGTTGCCTTTTCTGTGTTGTTTCTGTTGTAACTTGCACTCTGTTGTTATCTGAACGTTGCCATCTGTTGCACCGTGGTCCATGGAGAAACGTCTCACCGCACTATGAATGTATTCACAGCTGCTAATGACAATAAAGTAACCTTGAACCCTGATGTGGTTTTGTCAGTGTTGCTTGCTTGCGTTTCTTGCTGTTAGGACAAGGTGTTAAGGAAACCTTGCAGAGGTTAAGTATGATATGGTTTGAACAGGTTGACATGGTTACCATAGCTTAGGTCAAATCCTAGGTGTTGCTGAGTTACAGAAAAAGCATAAAGGCTCATGAAGGTAAAAAGGTTGAAATTGTGCTGGCAGCGGTGTCCAGATAAAACAGCGGCCTTGGAAAAGCCACACAGGCTTTCGAGAGCTCATCACCCTTGTGCAAGATGCGATGCGATGCTAAATAAAGAGACAAAACGCGCTCTGAAAGCGCCAAACAGCAAACCTGCCTTCCGCCATGGCCAAGAAGCGATCAGAGCAGGGCCTGCCTCGTTCGTGCATTGATTTAAAGTCAATTCCTTTCACGTTTCATTTGATCTGGGAGCACGCCTCTTAAGCCTCACCACTTACAGCTACGTTTGAAATGTCTTGGAGGGGAGCTGTAAAATAAATAAAGGAATAGACGGATAAATTAAAACAGTAGGAAATGAGTCTTTTTTTTTCAGGGCGTGTAAAAAAGCGAAGCTAAACGGAACCTCCCTCCACCTCACCCGTGGCTCGTAGCTTGTGGGAGTAGAAGGCTTTGAACTGCTATGCACATGCTAGCAAACACGGGGGCAGCGCGAGATCGATGGCGACGGAAGTCCGACACAGCGGCTTGCAAAGCCGACTTCAAAGAGAGGCGCGAGATCAAAGGGGAGAGAAAGCCAATCCATGAGATTGGAGAAGAAATGGCCTGAACATTGATTAAGCGGTGGAGCCCCTCCGCATCCCTCTTCCAGCCCTCACAGGAGCCACTATGACTGCGTGATGTAGACAAAATACCACATTAAAATTATACAGCTACACCGACCGCGATATGCTTCGCAATACGACATGCTCTGAATTCTACAACACATATGTCTGTGAAGTCTACTCCATTGTTAAATCTACATTTAAACTTTTTCACAATCTCTGCATGATTCAGTCATTAAGATAAACAAAGTAATTCAGAGAGTCTGATGGCTCATTACAAAGAAATTTACAGACTTTCTTAGAGGTGGTGAATGGAACCAGTCGACATGATGTGTACAGGACATATATATAGTCATGGACTATAAGAGACTGCATCATTTTTTTCTGGTTATTGCTTTTGTAATTTGTGGGAGTGTGTCTGAGTAAAATGTCACTATTGTTTTATATACTACTGACCACACTGGATTCAAAATTCCAGAAAATTGGATTCAAGAAAACAAAATAATTTGTACCTTGGAAATGTTAAACTACACAACACTCGTTATTTTACAATTGCAACAAGTAAAATAGTGATGTTAAGAGCACAGTGCGTGTGTGAGACTCTGTTTCATCCATCAGAAACTGAATCAGGAGTGAAGCTGCTGGAATACAGCACATAGAAAAACTGCTATTAAAACACTACTGCACTCACAACACATTCAGCACTTACTAACACTTTAGACGTCTGGTTCCATTCACCACCACTGGGAGCAATTCTGTTTGGTACTGAATATTTGGTATGGAACTCTAGTATGGAACATTTGCACCAAACCCACTCTGAATGACTTTACTCAAGTATCAACAAATTCGTGGAGGTTTTTATTTAATATTCCACACACACATCTGATTTACCTCATGTATCATCATTGCACTCAGGAACCCTTTTGGGACTCTTATTTATTTATTTATTTTTAAATAATTGCAAAAAAAAAAGTTTTTTTTCTTCCTTTGCTCACCTTTTTGGCTAAATAGTTCTGTTATAACTGCTGTCGCTGAAAAGCTGACTTTGTGTGGGATATAAAAGCAGATCGATAAAAATGATGTACAGTTGTACGCAAAAGTTTGAGCACGCCTGGTAAAATGAATAGTTTTTTTGGAGTAAAAGCACATTTAACTATGATGACTTTCATCATCATGTTATTTCATGATGATTTCATCATGATTTCATATTTTGAAAAAAAAAAGTGCTATAAATTTTGCACACAGGTCACATTTGATGTATAATTTTTATTCCTAATATTTTCAGTTCAGCAAGTAAACAGTAACTGTATATTTAAAATGGTGTTTCCTGTTGAGGATGTGCGTTTATTTTCACTTCTTGGGGGGCGTCCAAACTTTTGCATATGACTGTTTCTCCCCAAACGCATTCCTTAGACACTCATCTAGAACACTTACATCACACAGGACTAAAATACACCAGCAAATCAATAAAGTGACGCGAAGTAAAAGACCCCTGTTGGGGCGACTGCCTTCATCCGTCAAAACAAAACACTTACCTGGAAGTGGGTTAAGTCAGGATGTGGTTTATGAATTTTATTTGTTAAAGGTCTCATTTGCATCCCTCAACCTTCTGGAGAATCAGTTTTATATCAGTACTGCGAATGCCAATATTGTGATGGCGACAGTTAACGATGGAATTCTACAGAGCTAGTGCTCAGTGCTATAAAACCTCAGGGCTCCTGTACAGACCTGATGGTGAAAGAAGGGATCATATTACTGAGGATATTATATTACTGAATGGCATGGCATCACTTTCTGTTTCTACACATCTACTTACCCATCTACCTACCTACCTACCTACCTGTCTGTCTGTCTGTCTATCTATCTATCTGTCTACCTATATATATATATATATGTGTGTGTGTGTGTGTGTGTGTGTGTGTGTAATTTTTATTATTATTATTTGCTACTATTATTACACACACATATGTATATAAATTGTTATTTCTCAAATTAGGTTATTGATCTACGATGAAAATCAGAGACAATACGATAGTTGTTACACTTTTTAGAAGATTCTTTGTGCATTTGAACAGATTGTAAAATGTTAAATAACAGGTCTCTTTATTATTTTTGACAATAAAGGCATGGCAATTCTTTATATGTTTCTTTGATGGGCTACCAACCCTCAGACAGTGATGAGCAGCAACTACGGATGTGCAGCACGGCCTCATGAATCTGCTTAGAAGATTTTCAGCCCTGTGGGATAGTGCATTGTTCAGTATAATCTCAGCAGAAGCACTTGTACTACTTCACATTGCCTTCCCCGCTACTACAAATGTTTAAACAAGCAGTACTGGGGCTGGATGAGCCAGTTATATTGTTTGGTGGGCAGTGCAGGGAGTGAAGAGTCTTCACACCAGGACCACTTGAGGAGAACTCCAGAAAACTGTTTTCAGGATGGCCAGCGATCGATACTTTGAACAAAATCAGTACTTTGGACCAAAACAGCTTTGACACTCCACCGAAAGAGCCAAACACTCAGGGTCAGGGCTCCCCCCCTTAGTGTAGACTCTAAAGAAAAGAGATCCTTCTGTATTTAGTAATACAAATTCTACTATGGCATGATGCCTAATAGAACTGTTTTAAAGGTTCTTTAAAGAGCTTTAAACAATAGGTTCTCCATCATGGAGATTACGTATACCCAGTGATATGAATAACAGCTGAACTGATAATAATAATAATAATAATAATAATAATAATAAGAAGAAGAAGAAGAAGAAGAAGAAGAAATGATGCAACAGAGAACATAATAACAAACTAAAGAAATAAAGATAATTTTAACTGCAGTATGAGACAGAAAGAGACAAAAACAACTATTTCTAACTGAAATAAAAATGTAGTAGAAAGTAGAAATGCTCTACAATGACTGAATAAAATATTTTCATATCAGCTTCACTTTTTGTATCACCATTCCCTCCCAGGAAGCCTTCAAAACTCCCTATATGTATCAATTTCAAGTACAAATATTCTCCACCACTCTAATGAATGAACTAATGCAAGGGTCTAATGACATTATGTTACAGAATTCGGAAACTGTGGTATTTTTTTGTAGATGTTTATTGTGATCTCCACTGTCTTACCCTGAGAAAAGAGTCCAGCGCTCCGTTTTCCATGAACTCCGTCACGATCATGACTGGCCGGCTCTTGGTGACCACGCCCTCCAGCCGGATGATGTTGGGGTGGTCGAACTGGCCCATGATTGACGCCTCAGCCAGGAAGTCCCGTCTCTGTTTCTCAGAGTATCCCGCCTTGAGGGTCTTAATAGCCACGTAGATCTCCCGTTTACCTGGAAGCTTCAGACGGCCCTTATACACCTCCCCGAACTCACCTGAGGGCAGGAGAACACATAAAAACACACACAAACACACACCACAATGAGTATAGTTAGCTTTTCGCATTACTAAACACGCAAACACACCAGATGGTCCTAGCATAGCATGTGCAAAGCAAAGCATGCTCCGTATTATAATTATTATTAATAATTTACCAATCAAAAACATTATTTAGTGTACCGACTAACAGCATCAAGTTTCGGGATCAATATTTCAGGTGCTAATATGTTCTCATCCTGAATTTCAATAATATTCAAGTCAACTGTCAAGTCAAGGATCACTGTCTTGTTGTAATATTCCATCTATTTTCTTCTTTGGGTTCTTCACTGACTGTGGAACATCAGCTTCGAGGATTTCTTGATATTTTATTTAAACTTTTCTTCCCTGTGCCACTGGCTGCTACACACCTCCGAGGCTTAATAGATCCACCCACATGCCTAGCAGTTGGCAAGGTGTCCTCGTACTGAAATGTTTCTCCTTTTTCTCCAAACATACCTTTGGTGAATGAAGCCAAAAAGTTCATTATTTGTTTCTGTGGACCAGAGCACTCATTTCCAAAATGCCTCTGGTAAGTGGTGTGTTGCATACTTCACAGGTTGACTTTCGTGAAGAGATCACAGTTAAGGCTACCTTCTGACGACCTCTTCCATGTAGGAGATGCTGGTGCTCCGCAGTGGGTCAGTGTATCGCTATTCCAGTGCCAGTCAAAACCTCCTGTAGGTTCTTGGCAGCGATGTGATGGTTTCAATTTGCATACATGACCAGCCTGCAAGCATTTTTTTTCCAGAGCTTTTTCTTGGTCCCACAAATCTTGTCTTGACTTCAACCGTTCTCCTTATCTTCCATTTTTAATGACATTACGTGATAATTACAAGCAAGAAATGTTGAGGTATCTTTTCTAGCCTTCTCTTGCTTTGTGAGAGTCAGTTATCTTTAGTGTCAGATCCTCAGTCAGCCACTTAGACAAGCCCACAGCTGTTGAGCGCAAGCACAACATCCGGAGAGTTTTGAAGGGTCTCATCATTTATTACGCTCTGGAATTGTCTACACCTGACTTGGATTCAAACCTAACGAGTCAAATAAGCTCTACTCTACAAACAAAAAAAGATTACTGAAATGACTGAAAGAATTTTTTAAGTCAGAATAAGAATTTTTAAGGCATTTGCAATATGCTAAAGTCAATAAATGGTGATCATGCATTGAAAATATCATATTCAGGTTCCTATCACTGGGGTACCAAAGGTTTTGGCATAAAACTGTATATCCCAGGCCTGGCTCTGAGTGTACTGACAGAAAGTATAGGACAGTACAAGGTGTATCTACTTGTAATTTGGAAACTTTTCTTGTTATAAAGTTATTTTTAGCAGTATGAGATTGAGGCATAGTAAATAAAATTGTTAAAATGATTAAAAATCATCAAAATAGTAAAACATTCTGATGTCTTACTAGTGAAAGCTTTCTAAATAGTCTAATTTTACCATAGTTTACCCTACTGACATGTAAACAGTACTTTTTTGATACAGCTTAGTATTGGGTACCAGTCGTTGAGCCTTCATTGACTTTTCCTGACTGTACAGTTCAGCCATGCTCCATGTAAATGTGCACTTTTCTTCTTCTGTGCTCAGTAACACATGTCCTTTCAGGGCTGAGAAATAAGCAACCGATCCACAATCCTTTTAGTGCGTGACCTGCACACTTTCGTTCCGCATGGATAAAAAACCATTAAAACATGCACTTAACCCTCTTAAAGCGACCGGGACCTTCATCAATTACAACATGTTTATGGCTCCAAGAAGTAACAAACAAGAAAGAAAAGAGCAAAGTGGAGAGATTCGGGGTCCTTTTGCACTTCAAATCTATTTGTGGCTTTGAATGCGTTTGCTTGACACGTTAGCCTGTGCAGGAGTTCTTGAAGAACCACAGATTTTCCTCTACAGAGTTAAGACTGCGTCAGTACGGCCATATTAGCACTGGTGGAAACAACAAACCCAATAGGTTTCAGTCCACTGGTGAATTTAGTGGCCATGATGCTGGGGCAATGGATTACAGTTGGATTTGCTCACCTTAACCATCAAAATAACCCTGAAAATGAAGGATATAGGCCCCACGGTGGTGCAGTGGGTAGCACTGTTGCCTTACACCTCCAGGGTTGGGGGTTTGAATCCGGGTCCTAGTCTTGTGTGTGTGTGGGTGGAGTTTGCATGTTCTCCTTGTGGTGGTGTGGGTTTCCTCCGGTGTCTCCGGGTTTCTCCCACAGTCCAAAGACGTGCGCGTCAGGCGAATTGGGGATTCTAAATTGACTGTAGGTGTGAGTGTGTGAGTGAATGCTGTGTGTGCCCTGTGGGTGGCTGGTGCCCCACCCAGGTGAGTCCCTGCCTCGTGCCCGTAGACCCCAGTAGAGGCCCCGGGTACCCGCGACCCTTGTAAAGATTAAGCAGATTCATTCAGGATATACCCAAATCTTAAACCACGTTAAATTTATGGCATAGGGGTGACAGGCTGCTTTTCAGTGAAAGTGTGGGCCTCTACTCAAGTGGACTGGCCTTCTATAAGGATCTAGCAATTACATTGAAGATATTCCCTGAATCCCTGATTGGCAAGCTGTTGTTAGCTTGTTCTGGCAAGAGTATTATCATTTTATTCCCTTTACAGCTACCTGTGCTACTAAAGCCCAGTTTTTGAAGTGAATCAGGCCATTTCATGCAGATCACAGGATGTCTAGACTGACTACTCATTATTTCGTGATTGCCTCATAATAAACAAAATGCATGGTTTTGATTTCCAGTCCTTGACTGACCTATACACTGTGTGTTGTGCTTTTATTTGATGGACAAAACAGTAGTGAATAAAAAAAAAAGAAAGAAAAAAAAAAAGAAAAATCCCGGTGGGCCTCTAACATGCCAGGCTTGTCTGCAAACTCTATGATCATCTTTCTTTTTTCATTCACTTTCAGGGAAAACATGTCAAACAGTGCGAGAGTCCTGGTTTATTTCAAAGGCCGCTTTGTTAACATTGTCCCTGGGATGACCGGGCAGCTGGACACAGGCACTGGACCAACAGCCGACCGCTCAGAACCAGAAAAGAACCAGAGAAGAAGGACGAGGTCTAGGTGGGCGATGAGGGCGATCTCTGACCTCGGAATGGTGACTCTGTTATATGGTTGTTTAAGTGACTTTGCACATGAAGGGACAGATGCTCTATGTACTCGAGACACTCAATGTATGCAAGAGGCACATAGGCACATCTGCATGCGTGTATACACGAACTCACTGATGTGAAATTAAATGGCGTTATGCTCCAGTTCACTCACGTGTGCATAGTGCATGCATTCCAAACCATGTGCATTTTGGCATATACATGTGTAACGCAAACACACACATATCTGTAGACTTTTAAGAAAGTCGAAAGTCTCTGGAAGTTCTCTGTTTGAATAAAGGGTTATATAAACAAGTATGAATGGGTATTTTACAGACTCATTTATACCTTGGAAACTATATGTATAATTTCTCCATACTGCCACAGAGAGATTGAAATGGCTTTAAACCTAGACTAGCATGTCCATGTTACGAGATGGACACAAAACTCGATAACCATAACAACACTGTGCAGAGCGAGGCAGCAAATGAGAAACAGAAAATGCACAAATATGGACTGGATGAAGGAAGTTTCAGGTCAAACACCACTTCTCCAAACAGGTGTTAGCTATTAGCAGGGTTTGCTATTACATTCCTGTGAGGTTAGTTCTTAAAAACAAGTGAAAACTACAGACATTGCAGCTCCATAATAGATCAAAGCCTCAGATCTCATGGCTGTTTTGTTTCAAGAACCTGTCTGGCCCCTTGAAACTAGCTAGAATAGGTATTAACCCTTCAGCACCTAGCGTCAAACGGTTGTGCCGCTGACTGCTTTCCATGAATTTGCCACACCAGTGTGGTTTGGAATGCTCAGCAATAACTGCTGACATAATACTGCAGGTTAAAACCATTTCAAGATTACAGCTGATATACCACCATCTTTACACTTCATATTTTCATACATATATTCATATTTTTTTTTACATGGGCGGTAACTGAATTACATGAAATTTTGGTTGTGACCGTGCAGGACACTCAAGAGCACATGCACTGAAAAAATGCAGACTTGCTTTATAACAAATCTTTACATTTTGTGCAGCTACTGAGCATAATTAATGTGTCAAAATAATACAAGCAAATCACATTGCCAAGCATTATTTTCACTACACGTTGTTATAAATCGTCTTTATGGATTATTGATATTCATTCATAACTGCTATGACACTAAAATCCATAGTAACTACAGCTTGTGCTGCTGTACAACAAACATAATCATCAGAACTTTAGTGTGAAGCACTGGCGCACAAGGAATGCAGCTCATGCAGCCATAAGTAGAACTGCTGAAAAAGCTCCCCCACTGAAGGGTTAAACATTAAAATAGATGTTAACAGTATTACTTCTGCAAATGTGTCTAGACCCACCATGCACCCAAGTCATACATGCATACATACATTGTTAAAAATAAATGGTTCTTTAGATGGATGGATGGTTCAAAGAAGAACCATTTATTTTTGAGAATTTACACCCACAACACACATCATCCAAACATGCAACTCACCTGCGCCAATGACCTCCTCGATTTTGACGGTGGAGACGTCGATCTCCTTGGCAAACTCCCGGACGGCCTCATTGGGGTCCTCATAGGTGAAGGGGTCAATGTAGATCTTCATCCCTGGAGAGCCTGGCAGGGTCGGGCAGCCCATGGAGGAGTGGCAGTTAGACAGATCAGGTCTCAAAGACAGCTCTAGAATAATTCAAAAGTCCACACATCACTGAGATATTCTAGAACTCGTCATGACTGTCCCTCAATGAACCACTTTCTCATCTCCCACTGCTCCCATCTTTAGACCCAATGGACTGTTACACCCAACAGACTAGTCTCTGGTCCTGAAGTACCCCTTTCTAGCATGATTTAGATATTTATCAGTCTACAGCAGGCGTGTTTGATCAGGGAAACACAATAAAAGTGTGAAAAACAGGGGTCTCCAAAAAGGGACAGGGAGTTATTCATTATAGTCGTTTTCTGAAATACTATATAAGCAAATATCACTATAAACTCTTGATTTTAGGAAATCATCATAGTCTAAATATGCATCCATCCAGAGAATTTTGAGAATGTTCTTTGTTACATTCCTGACTGTTGGTGTGGACAGAATTAAAGCTTAAGTTAGGTGATGTATGATATTTGTTAGAAGTGTGTCCAAGTTTTAAGCTTTGGACCCATCCCTGAATGTTTTATGGTTTTCTTTGAATGTCCGATCACAAACATCTTTGGGCGTCATGAATCAAGGCATTCAAACGAACCAATAAACATGCATTATTTTAGTCAGAAATAACAACAGCCTATCTTGATCCACAGCACATTAAGGGTCACTAAGGGTCAATAATATCATAGTAATTATATGTAGTCATTGTAATGTGTTATTTCTGTCTCAGAAAATTCCTCAGAAAATTCTTCAGAAAACGCAGTCTCTCCACGGCTGGAATGTTGATTAGCTCTATTTAGAATATTTATATTTGACTCCTTTTTTATTTTTCAAATGTGACAATATTTATTGCAAAATCACATTCAGCCCTTATAGCCACACTATATAAGTTTGAAAAAAAAGTACATAACTTCAAACAAGAAGTTTCTAGGATGTAGACAAAATTCTGTTCTGTTAACTTATTATTAGAAGTTGTAATGAATTCAAAAATGAAAGTCAAATTTTGAAGTTAAAACACCTTTTTCAGTTCAGAAAGATAAAGCTGCTTGCAATGTCAGTGAAAATGAAGCCGTTCTCCCTCACTGCACTAAGGATGCTCTCGCTCACTCTCTTTCTTTCATTCTTTCTGTCGTTCTCTCTCTCCCCACTCTTCTCACAGTTCATATAAAATACATGACAATCCAGTAGGCTGTCATTAAAACAGTGGAAGCCCCAGACAGCAGCACTGTGCTTCTAACCAACTACAGAGTCCACATCTCTCTCTGTCTCTGTCTGTCTCCAACTGTTTCTCTTTGTCCCTCTTTCTCCTCTCTCTCTCTCTCTCTCTGACTTTTATAGCACTGAATCCAATTTTGCCATGCAGCTCGGCCCCACAGGAGCTGGTAAACAGATAAACCCGACACGCTACCAAACTGCACTTTACGCCTGAAATGGCTGCAGCTGGGTGTGTGAACATTTAGTGTGTGTGTGTGTGTGTGTGTGTGTGAGTGTGTGTGTGTGTGTGTGTATGTGTGTGTCCATATCTGTGTATGTAAGAAAAGAGAGAGAGATAGAGAGAGAAAGAGAATGAAAAGGGAAGGGGGTGGGAGAAGAAAAAAAGATAAACAGAGAGAGAAAGACAGAAAAGAAAAACAAGTGAGAGACAGTCTACACATTGAGCGAGAGAGAAAGAGAGACAGTGACAAGAAAGAGATAGATAGATAGATAGATAGATAGTAGGGCTGGGTTCAAAAAATCGATTCACCGATCAATATCGATTCTCGTTCAAAAAATACGATATCGATTCAAAAATT
>JBBPCY010115138.1:0-18369 GCA_037974405.1 Brachyalestes nurse | reverse complement strand
AGGAAAAACTCCCTCAGCTGGAGGAAGAAACCTCAGGAGGAACCAAGACTCAAAAGGGGAACCCGTCCTCCTCAGGTAGGGAGAAGGTAACGAAAGAGGGCCTTATTGAACATGATTATAGACAGATAGGCCCTCTGTGGCTAACAGAGTTGGTTTCACTAAGTGTCCAGAGAGGTAAATATTATTGGAAGAGAAACTGAGAGTCCGTAGTCCATATGCATCAGGATCAGGAGCAACAATCTCCGCCGGAGCTTTAGGCAGCGGTTGCCCCAGCCTGGGGAAGGGCCCGAGTGGACCCAGGATCAGTCGAGGGCGTTTTCCCATGGAGATCAGTCCAGGAGATGTGCAGCAGTTCCCCTCGGAGAAAACAGAGCATAGATTAGTTTAGTTTAGTTTAAATGTACAGAGGATTGTTAATATCTGTTATGACTCCGGCATATCTAGCTAAAGCAGCCTAGCTATAAAGGGCAGAACCGAGAGGTATGATGGGCGTGAGAGCACCCTGAGACACCGGCGCACCACCACTCCACCATCACAAACCTGAGTGAACGTGAGGAGTCTCGAATGTTGTTTGGTATGGCATTTCAGCGTTTGGGGGCTATATATGAGAATGCGCTTTCCCCTGATGAAGCTTTCATAACTCATAATGGGAACAAGTAATTTTTAAGTCGATACGAAATTTAATCGCCAGTGTAGTCTGGATAATATTGGGCTAATGTGGTTGAATTTCCTGGTTCTAGTGAGGACTCTAGCTGCCACATTCTGGACAAGTTGAAGCTTGTTTAGGTTTTTGTTGGAGCCTGACAATAGGCTGTTACAATAATCAAGTCTGGAGGTAATAAAGGCGTGGACTAGTTGGAGACATAATGCACTTCTTAATTTAGCAATATTTCATAGATGAAGGAAAGCTAATTTAGTAGCAGTACTTATATGTCGAATGAGAGATCAAGATCCATAGTGACATCCGAGGTTCTTTACAGTTAATGCTGGACAGGTGGAGGAACCAGCGAGATCGAGCATTAAACCTGACAGTTTGTTTCTAGCAGCTTTTGTACTTAGAAGAAGGACTTCAGTTTTATCTGCATTGTCTAAGAGAAAGTTGTGTGACATCCAGTCTTTTATATCTTTAATACAGCATGTACTAAGGGCAGCATGTACATAGTAAATAAAAGAGGTTCTAAAACAGAACCTTGTGGGACACCGTGTTTTAGTTTGGTGCTGAGGATTCCCCATTAACTCTTAGCTGATGGCCCTGATAGTGGTTGGTCAGGTATAATCTAAACCAGGATAAGGTGGTTCCAGTGACTCCGACAAGGTTTTCTAGTCTGTCCAGTAAAATAGCATGGTCAATCGTGTCGAATGCCACACTAAGGTCAAGCAGTACCAAGGAAGAGACTAATATTTGTCAGCAGACAGTAAAAGATAATTTACTATCTGTACTAAGGCTGTTTCTGTGCTATGATGAGGCCGTAACCCAGATTGAAATTTTTCATGCATTCAGTTTTTGTGTGGTAATGAACTGGTGGAGCACGACTTGCACTAAGATCTTAGAGAGAAATGGAAGGTTTGAGATAGGCCGATAATTTGAGAGCTTGCATGGATCAAGGTGCGTTTGTTTAACAGAACTTTAATAACTGCTAATTTAAAGGATTTTGGTAGATAGCCAACACTAAGTGAAACCTTTAATACTGATAGGAGAGGCCCGATGATTATTGGTAGAACATCTTTAAGCATGCTTGTAGGAATAGAGTCGAGCGTACAGGTAGAGGATTTTGAAGAGAGAATAATTGCAGAAAGGTGTTAAGTGTATAACGGGTGCCAGGGCGCCGGACATTGCAGGGTACCTGAAGCTGCTAGCTAGTCGTAGGTATGAGAATGTAGTGTTTCATGTAGGGGTTAATGATATCCGTCTGCGGCAGTCAGAGATCAAGTAAACCTCCCCTTACCTGTGATGAAAGTAAATCCCCCTTACCTGTGATAAAGTAAACCACCTATATGATTTAATTACTAAAAATAATATATATATATTAATTATGTTTAACTATGTTTCTGTCTGGTTCTCTTGTTGCTGTTTCGTGTGTTCAGGTTCTACCGCATAGCGGCTTTTGGATACTACTCTTTCAAACTGCGCCCTGATGACATCATCTACACTTGCCTGCCTCTCTACCACTCAGCAGGTTTGTGTGTGTGTACATTATATTCTCACTGGCCACTTTATTGGAACCACCCACTTTGTTCTTTCCCTCACTGACCACTTTAAAGGAAATACCATGGGCTTCCACTCACTGGCCACTTTATTAGACACACCTGCCTTTCTGTTAAGTTCAGGTGTGTGTGTGTGTATTTGACTAAATCCAGAAATAAGTGGAATACACAGAGCTTTTGAAGTCGGATGGTCATGGCAGTAGATCTGCATTCTTGCTGGTTTTACCACTTTTACCCAAAAATGACCAAATACCCACACAGTATCTGCCGGCTGTTGTTACCAGTGGACCAACATTAATTACACCGACCAGCAAGTTTAACATCTGTGGCTGTTAGTTTAGTTCACATGTTTGATTCTGCTAGAGGTCTTCTTATCTTTTATTCTGGGTGAGTTTGATTTTCATCCCCGGCAGAACCTGGAGAGCAGTGCTGGAAATCTTTTCAGAAACTCTGTTTAGGTATTATAGTAGGGGATTTGTATTTTACTTAAATACTTCTAAAGCCTCAGTGCTTGTACTTTTACTCAATTACATTCCCAATTAAAAAAAAAATCCTCACATTTTATTTAGAGCTTCAGGAGACCTCACTCTGATAATAGTTCCTGTGTATTTAAATATATTGCTTGTATTAGCTATTAAAAACCTATTAAAAAGGTTCATTGGTCAAACTACACTTCATTTACTAATATGTTTTCGCCAAAACCACAAACCACCAGATAAAGACAACAGTTACATAATTTCCATTTTTACATAATCTGTACAAAAACTGAATTCCATGACGAATGGATCAATTGAAATGCTCCAAAATGACTTGGAAACAATTAGGCTAGACTTCTTTTTTTTCTAAAGTTTTGTTACTAATTTGTTTTTTTGCTTAATTGTGTGTGACAACTTGGTTTTCCTTTTTCCATTTATTCACCTGACTATGTTTAAAATATTAAGCTTTCGGACTTTCACTCCCATATATTTTTCTCTTACATCCACCTTTACCCTAATAAAGTTCTGCTATAGTAGTCTAGTACTGTCTATCTACCCTGCTATAGAACATGCACTTTCAACATGCACTTGAATTAAAGGTTGGATTTTCCTCTTTCATTGTGGTCCTATGTTATTTAGAACAAAACAGAATTTATTAGAACCTAAAGACCACATCTTGACCAGGGATGTCAATAATTATTGAGGGCAGTGTAAATTAACCTGTCAGGTGCACGTCCAACCCTTGAGGAGAAACACACAGATACTCCTGATCAGCAAAGCCAACATCCCTAAGAATAAATACCTGTTATTCTGTAGAATAACCATGAACTTGTGTCCATTTTACGTTTCCTTCAGTTGATGATCATGTCTCTGTCCTGATCGCCCAGGAAACATCATGGGGGTTGGCCAGTGTCTGATGCATGGTCTTACGGTGGTGATCAGGAGGAAGTTCTCCGCCAGCCGCTTCTGGGATGACTGCGTCCGATACAACTGTACTGTAAGGGAGCTGCTGTTATGCCCATACCACTTTATTTTATATATATATATCATATGAAGTGTCTATGTTAATCAAAAAGTGCATTAATTGGCTTTTAAATGTTCTGTATAAAAATATATAAACTATATACATATATATTGTGTATGTGTCTGTGTGTATATATTTTTCAAAATAATTCAACATTATATTATTAATAAATAATAAAATGTGTGTGTGTGTGTGTGTGTGTGTGTGTGTAGGTGGCTCAGTACATTGGTGAAATCTGCCGTTACCTGTTGTCCCAACCGGTGCGCCCATCTGAGTCAGAGCACTGTGTTCGGGTCGCCATGGGAAATGGGCTCCGGCCCAATGTGTGGGAGGCCTTCGCCAAACGCTTCAATATAAAACAGGTTGGAGAGTTTTATGGAGCTACAGAGTGCAACTGCAGCATCGCCAACCTGGACGGCAAGGTGTGTGTGTGTGAGAGTGTTTTGGGATACATTTTAAAGAAAGATTTTTATAGTGATAAAGAGTTGGCAAGAATTAGTATAAAATCTTGGAGGAGATCATGAATTACTGTAAAATGAATTAAGAATCAAGAGATTTTTGGAACTGGCATGAGAAGAAATGGAAGAAATTAAGGATTGTTGTAAGACCTCAGAAGAGGTTGAAGTGGTATAAGAATTAGTGTACAATTTAGGAGGAGCTTAAGATCTGGTGAAGGATTCAGGAGGAGATTAAGAAATGGTTTAAGATTTTGGAAGAGATTAAGAATTGATTTCATATTTCAAAGGAGATTAAGAACTGGTATGAAATCTAGGATGAGATTAAGAAGTGGTGTAAACTTTTAAAGGAGGTCAAGAGTTGGTGTAAGATTTAGGAGGAAATTAAGAACTGGTGTGAGATTTAGGAAGAGATTAAGAACTGGTGTAAAATTTTTAAGGAGGTCAAGAATTGGTGTAAGATTTTGGAGGAGATTAAGAATTGTATTATATTAGCACCTGCAGTACACATATGGCATTCATTTGTTTGGACGAGTTTAGATAGACATTCAAACAAATATCGGGAGGCATAAAAGCCCTTCTAGCTCAGGCTGTTGCAGTAATGCCTCACATGGCACATCTATGTGCAGTGCTTGGTATTGAGGTAAAAATCTTAATGTGCTTCGGTTTGATGTTTCTCTGGCCAGGTTGGGGCGTGTGGCTTTAACAGCATGATCCTGCCCAACATTTACCCCATCAGACTGCTGAAGGTGGATGAAGAGACTATGGAGCTCATCAGAGACAGCAGGGGACTCTGTGTGACCTGTAGACCAGGTAAGGAACCCCCATACACACACACACACACACACACACAGAGTACTCCAGTTCCAGTGAAAATCTTCCAAATGTTAGGTCTTCATTAGAAAATACTCTGAGTTCTTGTATCCTCTTGACTTTTTTCACTTTGATACCAAAACAAATACCTCTTTAGTCCATGAAATATATTTGGCAGATGCTATCACAATGGGAATAGTTACTATGTTAGATTACTAGTTAATTTAGAAAGGTGTTGGGCTTGAATGTGATGAAGAAAGACTGAAAAAAGTGAGGAGAACGTCTTTATCTTGTCTGAAAATAAACGGGGCAGGTATGGTAGGTAGGTTATTCTCTCTGTTGCTAAAGTGACTAATGCCAGCCAATTAAATGAGTATTTTAGATTGAGTTTTCTCATCTGAATGAGGTAACAGGCAATATGGCAATAATTTTGCTATAATGAATTTGGCTCATTGGGGGTCCTTATCCATCCAAGCTGGGCCCCTTCAACCTGTTCCATCAGGACCCCTAAATTGAAATACTGGGTTCAATATTTGTGAGCATTTCATTTCCTTCTGATTCATATTTTCATTTGAAAACCTCCAATATAACCTTCAACGCTTTCTTCTGTGGTGTTTATCTACTTATCTGTCGCTCATCAGTATCAGATCTGTACAGAATGTAGCTTTAAAAAACTGCAATTTCTCCTCCGGCTTCTTTTAAATATATGCACTTACATTGTACTTCTAATTTTCTTTTATTGATTTTCTATGTATGGGGTTTTGTATTTATTATTGTATTGTATTTATTTTCATTTAATATGTTTATTCTGTTTCTGTAAAGCACATTGTGGATAAGAATGGGCTACATTAATACATTTGATTTGACTTGCATTGATAAAGACAACCTTATATTGGTGTCAGCAGTGTGTGTGTGTTTGTGTGTGTGTGTGTGTGTGTGTGTGTGTGTATTGTAGGTGAACCGGGAGTGCTGGTTGGCCGGATCAATCAGCAGGACCCCCTGCGGAGGTTTGACGGCTATGCTAATCAAGACGCTACAACTAAGAAGATTGTGCATGACGTTTTCCGGAAGGGTGACTCCGCCTACCTGTCAGGTACCAGCCCCCTTCGTTTTACTTTCACTTTCACTTTCCAATTTCTTCCTGTGACATCTGCTTCGGGCCAATATTGGGAAGGAATGGGTAGATCTACACCATCTGCTGCTAGCGTTTTAATCAACATTTAATTTGAAATTTCGGTTTAAATTTCGGTTTAATCGGTTAATTTGGTTTCGGAAAAAATGAACATTATTCCGGAACAACGTGGTCTTTTGTTTGAGTTTTAAAGTTATAATGTTTTTAAACAATAGAAACCGCAATTAATATTTCCCAGTTGATCCCTGATGTTCCAACAAATATTATTCAAGTCTAAAAAACATTCTTTGTACACGGAAATAATACATAGTCAGTGCAGCTTAAAAACTAACTGTGTGTTTGTACCAATAATGTGTATCACCTCCAGTTCAATTGTTAACCTTTTCTGAATGCAAACAGCAGGCGGTGAGCTGACGACATTCTTTGCTTATTATCTTTGTGACTACTACAGCAACAGATTGGCGAAACAGTTTACATTTTTCCCCAAATGTAGCTGCTGCTTATGGTGTCTGAAGTTTTGTCTTTTAGTTTCGGCTCTGGAGCTATGAAGCTAATGTACCTCACTGATTCACTGATCATTGTGCTAACTGCAGGTCTATCCTTAGACCATGTAGGGATGTTCAGTATCTCTATTAGACTCGCTTAGGTGGTTTCTCACCTTGTTTGACTCATCTATAAATGGGCATTTTGCGTGATGCTGGTCTTCTGTGTGCTGCTTCTGTCTGCCAGGTGATTTGATGGTGATGGATGAACTGGGCTACATGTATTTCCGAGACCGCAGCGGTGACACGTTCCGCTGGCGAGGGGAAAATGTTTCTACCACAGAAGTGGAAGGAATTTTGAGCGCTTTGTTAAACCAGACAGACGTGGCAGTGTATGGAGTGTCTGTGCCAGGTCAGTCTAGGTGTTACAGTCACATGTCAAGTGGTGGAAATCTCATCTGTGTGGATGATCTCCAGTATTTCGAGGGCTTTTACATTTAAACAAGATGTTTAACAAATATCCCATATATTCTAACTATTCTTTGTATGTGTAAAAAAAATACGTATAGATGTGCACATGTTATTTCCAAATATTTTGCTTTGAATGACCTTTTGTAAAAATATTGTTTTTTGACTGGACTGAAAATGATAGACTTGGAGAAACTGTTCCTCAAGACTACATTAAAAGACTGATATGTGTAAAGGATCTCTCTTCTGAATGGCCTTCTCTATGTCTCTTTTCCACAGGGGTGGAAGGGAAGGCAGGCATGGCTGCCATCGCAGACGGCTCATGCTCTTTTGACTGTGAAACGTTCCTGCAGGAGATTCAGAAGTTCCTCCCCTCGTACGCCCGGCCTGTCTTCTTACGCCTTTCACCAGAAGTTGACACAACAGGTCAGAGAGACAGTCTCTCAAATCTCTATATTGGTTCTTTCATTTTACACTATTGTAATGTTTTCGCATTCCCCAAATTTGTCAGAGGATCTGTTACAAATATGCCAAACAGAAATTTGGTCCACTTTACTGTACACAGTGGCCACAAGAGGGAGATAGAGAGATCTTGTCACTCTGTTAAGGCCATCTTGGCCACCAGAGGGAGCTTCTCTTTAGCATTAGTGATGACAAGCATCACCTGTGCCTGGCCTTACTTAAGGAGAGCTCTTGACTTGTTCTCTGCTTAGTCTTGAGTTCTGTACAAAGCCGGTAATTTGGTAAAACCTTTCTGTTGCAAACTGCCTTGCTGTGTCAGACTGAACCCCTTTAGGCTTGTCTCTTGGGGTTTCTCTGACTTCTCAGGTCTATTCTCAAAACCTTTTGTCTCTGGATTTGTGTCTTTGACTCTTTGCTCCACATCCCAGTCCTTCATATGTGACTCCCTTCAGATTAATCTAGTCTCAGGTTCCTCCCAACCTGGATTTGAATTTGTCTCACGGCCAACCTTCCCGTGAAAATTGTAAAATTACAAGGTTGAAAAAGGAAAGAGCCAGTAATGTTATCTGAGGTAATATACCATCGGTATTTATCTGTAGGGGCTCTACAGCAGTGATTTCCCAACTCGTATTGGAGAACCACCTTCCTGAGAAGTCTAGTTCCACGATCTGCAACTCCTACTCCGGCTAATGACCTTCAGGAATCTTTGACTAGCTGAAGTGTGAAGGGGGTGGAGCCAGCATGTTAGATGTAGGTTTGACATAGCAGGAGAGTAGATCTCCAGGAAAAGAGGTTGGTGACTCTGAAGGAGTTTATCCAAAAGTCATAGACGACATGTACCTTGAAATTTACCCAAGAAAGGTGGTTAATTCAAACCAATGGTCAGCGCACCCTTATGGAGGCCCACTTTCCTGAGAAAATCTAGTTCTGTAGTCTTGCAACACTGATGACCTTCAGAAGTTCCTGATTGGCTTGCATGTTTGAATCAGGTTGGGCAAAGCAGCAGAGAAGATCGTCAGGAGGAGGGTTGGAACAACCAACTGTGGCGAAATTTCAAGCCACTTTTGGATGGACTCCTCCAGGTGTGTTGAGCTGTCAGAGGCAGTTGAGTACAGTCTAGTGAAGCTTCAACCTCTCCGCTTGTTGGCATCGGGTGTTCAGATCCTAGCCAGGGAGTGAAACTGGACACGGTTAAATTGGGCAGGAAAAATCGAGCAGTGCTGATAGTTGTGACAGCAAAATAGTCACTGCCTCTGTGTGCACCTCGATTAACTATTATACTTTGCTTGATGACCAAACATCCTTATTACTGGATGAATGTGGAGAGGAGGAACCACACATAGGTCATAGGACCCGATATCAGATCAGATCAGATATGAATGCTGTGTAGGACTAGGGTACGGTTTCGATAATACTTTAAGCTCACTTTATGGTCACCACGCCAACATTACAGTGGGTCTAAAGGAATGAACTAAACACAGCAGATATTTAATTCCTAATACATTAAGTGGACCAAACAGGGGTGAGAGACTCCATGGAAATGACAATACGATTTTTGGATCACAATTGATTCTTCCACTGTAGAGAGCAAATTCTCTGCCGCCAGTCTGACCTCCTTTTCCATTTCTGTGTTCCTTCGTCATGTCTTGCGCCACATTGTGGACATAAGGTGCAATGCTTTCAAAAAGTATCAATACATGGTGCCACTGTAGCAAGAGAATGAGGATTTGTTCCACCTTGTGGACATTGTGTAGTCGTGTTATTAGATGCATGTACCAAAACAATTCATTAATTAAAGTTATAAATACATAAAATCAATATCAACATGTGGCACCACCGAACTGATATATTGTGAAGGAAAAATATCACAATACTATATTGTATAGTGTGTGTTTTCCAACAATGTGTATGTTTTCTCCCACACTGACCACCTGTTTTCGTCCACCAGGCACCTTTAAGATCCAGAAGACGCGGCTGCAGAAGGAAGGATTCAACCCCCAGCACTCCACCGACCGGTTCTTCTTTCTGAACAGCAGAGCGGGGCGCTACGAGGCCCTGACAGAGGAGCTGTACAGCGATATCCTAGAGAGCCGGGTATCTTTATGAAACGGTGGTGAAGGTTTGGTGTTTCTGTGAACATTCTATAATAACAAAAAGCAGCTGTTTCAGACTCTTAACAAACAGGGTGGTTAGTCACTAAAGGGATTTTTTAAATTCACATCTTAATGGTCGCCTGTTCCTGTTGAGGGTATATATTAATGAGAATTCTGTGTTTCTTTAACAGCGATGATGGTCTGTGACTTTTGGTGCTAATAACGGTCATCGTAGCCACAAAATGTTGATCAGATAATTTATTATCATTTTGTATTAAATTACATTATTTTAATGAAAGAATTGGACTTTACGTGTAACGTAACGTGTTATTTTTAAAAATTAGTAGTTGGGACCAGCAGAAATAGACAAAGACCCACTTAAGTACTGGTTTGTAGCGATGCAGCAGAAGATATATTTTCATGTTTTTTTAATTTCAGATTTGATTAATTGTTTTGGTAGTTCAGGCATTAACATCTTCATTCTGCAGAGCTCTAATACAGGCTTTGATAAATAAAAGTCCTACAAAATAAACCCAAAACACTTTTGAGGAAAAAAAGCTCAGTCATTTGAGTGAAGGTGTGTCCAAAGTATAAGTCCCCCCTCTTTACTCTGATAGGCTTCATCCAGATGCCTGGCTTTGATCACGGAGAGCGATGTCCATGGAAAATAGTAAATAAGTGATGCTCTGAAGAACTAGGGGTGTGTTGACGGTACAGCTTCACATTTACTTACACTGGTATTGAAATTACACCCACAAAGCCACCCTTTAGTTTAAACCCCAGTAAAGATGAATTAAGAAGTTTTGAGAGGTAAAGCCAACAGTTCCAGTGATAGACTTTCTGAAGAAAATGTTTTGGAAAACTGGAAACTGGAACAGAATTCGCCGTGTCACTCCTGAGGCCTCAGAATCTTCTCCATCTTATGCCTTTCCAGTCATGATTTAGTATTTTGTTATGTTCATACTGCTTGTATGATGCTTGAGTTTTTATGGAGACACTCTTTCAAAACAAACAGGTCAGAAAGTGCATTCAAGTCAGAACACAGAAGAACTTTTGGTTCCCTAGAGAACCTTTTGTTGGAGAACTGTTTTGGCATCTGTATGATGGTATCTGTATAACACCAGGTAATTTGACATTTTTTGTTCATATAATGTTGTGTCCAAGCCAAGAGTCTTTTAGGGAACCTTAATTTTAATTTAAGGTTTTGTTAAACAATGTCTAAAAATGTCTTAAAATACAGGGTTTTTGCGTTAGAACCAATTTATCAAACGTCTATTTAAAGCTCTGTGACCGCCAGACAAGGAGGAGGTAGATGTTGATTCTGTTGTGAAAATGTTGTGCAGATCGCTGCTCTATAAAACAGATCTGTTGGAGCTTTAACAATTTACTTAGAATTCTATTTTAGTTTCACTTCAGCTGACCTTCCCAAACAATGAATGTTGTACTGAATTGTGCATTAAGGAGAGTCCAGGTGTGATGAATAACTTGAATAAGGATTTTTTTTTAATTAACGAAGTGCCTTATGATTGTTTAAATACCCAGTGCCAAAACTTTGGTCTAATTTTCTAAAATAATCATGTCCTTTCACCCAGTTAGACACTGGGATGAAATTTCGTCAAGCAAATGTCTTCTGATGAAAACAACTCTAATTATAAAAATATTCTACTTACAAAGATTCTTCTAATTATCAAATGTATTCTAGTTCTAAAAATTCCTCCTAATATCATTTCTTATAGTTTTAAATGTTCTACTATTATAAAATATACTATATAATTAAAATAAAAAATTCTTCTAAATATTAGAAAATCTCCTAATTATATATTTTTTTCTACATTTTGTTTTAATTATAAAAAAATCTTCTAATTATTAAAACTTGAACAATAATAACTCATTAATAATTGGGCCTCTGTCGGAGTTCGTTTTAATGTGAACAGTAAAACAGAAAGTGTACAACAAAAGCTCCTAAACGCGATATCACTGCTGAACTGTCTGCCCGGTGTGTGTTGGGACGTCCTGCTGTACTTGTAGAACAAATGCTGATTGCAAATGTCTGTCATTTTTTTAAAATTGAACATTACTTTTGTCCAATCATTTCACATAAATTGTACATGATGTAATTTATTACTAATGTATTATGCGTCGTGTCATGATACAAATATTAAATGTTAATGTACCTCATTGGTTGGACATCATGTAGAGTGCTGTACATGTCCTTGAAAACCTCAGAATATTTGCAAATAAAACTGTTTTAACTGCTCAATAATGTTTGAAATATTTATTATAGAACGTTAAAGCCTCAAACATCCTTTTAGATCCAGAACAGCCCTCTCCCTGCGTCTGTGTGGGTTATTGCCAGGTTCTCTGGGTTCCTCAGGTGGACTGGAGATGCTAAACTGCCCTTGGCTGTGTGTGTGTGTGTCCTGTGATGACTTGTCTTGACCTTTTATCCACCTTTTCCCTGTGAAAGTTGGTCTGTGCTAGACAGTAATATCTTACCTGAATGTCTATTACCAGCTGTTATAAGTTCCAGACATACATCTACTGTTTCAGTAATGTTAGCTTGGTGGTATACAGCAAATCAGAAGAACTACAGATGTGGAAATCAAACAAAGACGTTTTTAATGAAGCAAATAAAACTATTTCTACTTTAAAAATGGCAAAACCTTAAGAAAGTAAAGTAAAACAAAAAACAAAGACCAAGTAAACAATGTGTGTACCGAAGATTATTCTGATGCCTTTTATATTTCTGAAATAATGGAAGATGAATTAAACAGTGTATTATTCTGTATCTGTATGACTTGATGTTTCCTCTGTGACCTCCTTGTCTTCCTCCTCCTCATCTAGTAGCTTGTGTTTCTGTATGACCACGAAAACTCTCTGGGGTAGAAGGACCAGAGGTTGCTTTTGGCAGATGCTCTCAAAGTACGGCAGCAATGCTCCACTGAGGCTGTGTGAGTAGGTGTAGAGGTGTGTGTTGCTGTCTAGATCCATGAAGCTCACGTGTCCCTTCGTAAAGTCCACACACACTCTTATACGTTCAGGCCTGTGTCCATTAAGCTCCAGCCGCTCGCATGGTGATGTCATTGCGTAATACTCATCATCACGTAGGCTGATGGTCCAAAGCCCCGCCTCTGGACAGGCCTCGTACATCTCGCTCCGCTTCACTGACACCTCGGCCACACCGAGGGTCCAGTTGGAGCTTTGGCCCACCTCCACAATCCAGGAGTGGGGCTGTACAATGCATTGTTTGTTAGCGATCATCACAGATTGAATAAAATATGCTGAGTTGCTTTTAGGTCTTGAAGATATAGGTGTCTGTTTTTTTCTAAGATTCTTCTGACCTGCTTACTTGGTCAAGATGGAAAATAATGTAACTTCTAAAAGCTGAATGAGACCACTGATGAGTTTGAGTTAACAAGGACCCTTTGAATGCAACACAAAGGCAAAATATTGAGAAGAACCAACATTCAACAGGAGGACCGATTTTCCTCCGGAGTGCACCAGACGTGGAAATTAGGATACAACATTTTTGCAAATTATGCTGTGATGAGTCACTTTCACTTGACCTGACATAAATAATTTAGTCAAAACTATTCAATGGCTCATTCAAACGCTTTAAATATATTAGAAAGAATACCAGTCATTGCAAAATATAGCAATAAATGTTAATAATCTTAGTTGTGGTCTTACCGAGGACTGTTGACCGGAGGTGACGACCTCTGATCCTAATGCACAGGTGTAGGGGCTGAAGCGCTCCGGGATGCTGGGGAGGGACGACTGCTGCCGCTCTACATACTGGACCTGACTGAGATCGGGTGACATGGTGAGAGAGGTGGAGGCTGAGTTTGGGTCCAAAGTTACTGGAACTGGATTAAAAAAGAGAAAAGAAGAGAGAGGCCTTAGGAGAGCTGATTTCTGGACTCCTGCAACCATGACCACTAGTTGTTTATTGGTTGACTAGTCAATTAGTTGATGGAACTTAAGCTTTGAACCAAATGCAAACACAGATCCACTCACAAAAGGGAGCTGTTTCCAGCATCTTCTCCCACACTTTGAATCTCAGGTTGCCCACATGTTTAGGGACATCTATCAATGTTTTAAAGACCTTCTGTGGCTTCTTCTGACACTTCCATACCCTGTGAATAAAAGTCACATGTCAGGATGGTGAACGGTGGTTACATGAAGTGTGTAATAGCTCATGAGTTGTTCCCCATTTATTCATGGGTACTAGATAAAAGCCATGTGGATTTTGTTAAGGTCAAATTCAGTTAGAAACCAAAAGTAGGACAAAGAGTCTATAACAAAAAACAGTGATGTTATATGATAGATTAGTCTGCACTGCAGGTAGAGTACCTCTTGACTGTGTCATCATATCTCTGAAAGAGACAGAAAATACATTAGATAGACAGATGCATAGATAGATAGATAGATAGATAGATAGACAGACAGACAGACAGACAGACAGACAGACAGACAGATGACCACACCTTCTGAAAGTCAACATCATCTGCCTCCACCTCTCTCTCCACCACTCTGATGGTGTCTGAAATAAACTCTATAATTTCCTCCACTTTCTCACGGTGCTCCTTTATTCTCTTCCTTTTCTTCTCTTCCTCCTCCCTCAGTGCAGAAATCCTGGCCTCCTCTTCCTTTCTGAGGAACTGATGAAGCTTCTCGAACTCTTCTTTTATCTGCTTCGCCGTCTGCTGGACCTCAAGATGACAGAAGGAGCATTTTTGCATTCTGTTAATGTTGATGCTCACAGCTTTTGCTGTAAATCAGAGAAGGAAACTGCACTTTGAGCTGCAAATCAGCATAACAAGTGCATGCATTCAGTTTCACTGTCCATAGCAGTTAAAGCAGATCCTAGCTGCTACCATGTTTAAGACATAGTTAAGTCTAAGATAAGTGCCAGGTTGTGTATGCTGTTTATATAAGTAGTTTTTAGGAATTAATTTGTTGGGTATGTTTAGTACGACGTTCTCATATAACAGTTACCTAGCCTGGTATTTTCATTGTAATACCATAGTAATACCATAGAATGGGATTTAATTTTTGGTATGATATTGTAACACAACAGAGTGGGGTTTGAGGCCTGGTGTGATATTGTGACATAACAGCAGTTTGAAGGGTTTTGTAAATGGCCTGGTATAATACTGCAATGTGTGTATAATAGTAATTAATGAGGTTTAGAACTTATCTGTGTATAATACTGTAATTTAACAGTAAAGAAAGGGTTTAAGTACCTGGTTTTGCTCAATAGCAGATTTGCAGGTCCCTTTGATCTGGTCACATTTCCAGGCTTTCTTTTCCAGTATCGTCACTGATCTTTCTAGCTCCCCCTACAGACACATAGAGGAACTGCATATTGAAATGGGACCCATAAACACACACATATGTAAATATACACCATATCCCACATTAACACGATTTAAAGTATTTTTAGAAAGTCACTACTAGTCCATTTATCATTATGTTTGCACACAATGTGAAGGACAGAAACAAACAAAAATGTAATAGATCATCACTAGACTAATTACACTTTGCTTAAGAAAATTGCTTAATAAGCCTCGCTGATAGAAAATTATGTTTGTCGTGTGTGTGTGTGCGTGTGTCCTACCTTGCAGTCATGCACTGCCTCCTCTATGGGATAAACTCTGTGTCCATCCTGAGTGTGTGATGCTCCACACACTCCGCACAGCGGCACCAGGTCGTCCAGGCAGAAGAGGGACGGTGTCCGTTCTCGATGCCTGCACAGGGTGCACTGTCCTGGGCACAGAGTCTCACTCTCTCCCCCGGCCTGGAGAACAGCCTCCACCACTGACTCCATTCAGGAACAGAGGAGCTCAGAAAGAGAGACACAGCGGGGTGGAGGAAAAGAGTAGAACAGAAGAGGAAGGAAAAAGGGTGAAGAGAGAGCAAAGGACAGACGCTGGAAGGAAAAAGGAGAGGAGGGGAAAAGGAAGAGAGACCGAACTCTGAGATGAAACTTGAGCTGACACTTGAAATGCACGCGTGCAAGTGAAAGCGCATTTGTGTGTGTGTGTGTGTGTTCACTATACTTCATTTATTCATTCATTTCATTAACACTAACCCATTCTTTATTATAAATCAATTCATTATTCGATAATAAAACAAACAATACCATGGATTTTAAATTATTTATTTTCACAGTCTTTTCACTAAAATAGTATATGTTTACACTATAAAAAAATAAATTCATACAAAAATGAAGAACAACAATAGAAAGAATACAAAGAACAACAATTTTCAATCGAGTTAAATAAACATTCAATAAAATGGCCATATATTTCTACTCATTTTGCTTTTTTCATATTTTTAGTTTTTTTAATTTGTTTTATACAGTAATTTCTTCTCTTTTCAAAATACATTCTCTAGTTTATGTTAATGTTTACGTTTATGTTGTTACTAAGATGATCCTGTAATTAACTATATATACACACACATTAGTGGTGCAGCTCTTCTGTGTTAAGTCAGTTGTACAAGGTGCAACATGCCTGGAGTGTGATGTGTCTGGAAATACCAAGGCTCTTAAAATACACAGTGTGTGTGTGTGTGTGTGTGTGTGTGTGTGTGTGTGTGTGTGTGTGTGTGTGTGTGTGTGTGTGTGTGTGTGTGTGAGAGTGAGTAGAAGTTACATCATGTTCCTTGTGGTTTCAGTTACACTGATGCTATTTACACCCAGATAGAGCTTCTGTCACATACCATGTGAACAGAAAATGTAATTAAACATGAAATATAATAATATAATAATGATATGCAGTACTGTACTAAAGTCTTAGTCCTCTGTGTAAATAGTTCAAAGTAATTCTTCTCAGTGTGTGATAAAGTGTCTCTCTGCCAGTAAAGTTCAAATTGGAATAAATGCAAACAAACAAGAAAGCAGTAAAAATGATCAGCAATTGTTTGATTGTAAAAGTAGTTGATACTGTGTGAGATGGTGAAGAGAACACAGGCTCGGTTCTAGATTCCTTCTCGGTTCCTCCAGCCCTGGTTTGGATTGTGAAACTCACAAGAACACACCGATATAATGAACATAACATCACTTTTGACTGTAGAATAGGATTGGTGTTTATTCTTTTTAGTTTTATTTAGTATATTGTGTAATAATGAGCCAATGGCTTGAACAAATCTATCTCTGAATCAGAATTAGAACAGGATGAGGTGGAAGTGGCTTTCAGTGAACCAGGATTTGAGACAGAAACAGGTGAATCTAAATATGAGCATTTAACCAAGACTTTTTCTGGTAGAATTTTCAAAGAACTTCCCTTTTTATACTTGTATAAGCCAACGGCTTGAACAAATCTATCTCTGAATCAGAATCAGAACTGGAGGAGGTGGAAGTGGTTTTCAGTGGACTAGGATTTGAAACAGGTGAATCTGAATATGAGCATTTAACTGAGACTTTTTCTGGCAGAATTTTCAAAGAACTTCCATTTTTGGCACCAAACAGTGGATAAAGCGTTTCTCTGGAAACTTTCTTAAATGAATGCAACTGCTCATTTGTATTTGGGTCGTAAAATCTTAATTGCCTTGCAACCCTATCAAGCTCCACCTTGATTCGCGAATACCTGATGACAGAGTTGGAAACTTTGAATGAATATTTTCTGTTGTGAAAGCGAATCGCCCATATTCCATTCTTCTGACAATGCTTTATGTTTTCCTTTCTTTTTACAGACTCCCTTGCTACCCCTATAATCCAGTCGATGCTATTTCCAACCTCGACTATCCAACTGTGTGTTCCGGAGTTAAAGCCTTCAGAGCCAAGGACAAAGGGTTGAACAGAAAACCTCTCAGGGTTATTTGGAAGATCCTGCAATGGTCCTTCTGTGACTTTACTCAGGTCATCAGACACGGTGAGAGTTGTTTTTGCTGTATTTGGGTCCAGAATCACTGGAACTTCAAAGGAGAAGTTTGGTGTAAGATAACCTTCAGTACTTTAAGCGCCGATAACCTTATAGAGCAGTTTCCCAGACAGGAATTAAGCCTAGTTCTGCACAAAACATTATCGTGAATGGAGATTTTCCATTGAAAGAGAAATATAGTTCAGGACTAGTCTTAATCTCTGTCTGGGAATCCAGGCCTTAGTGTTGAAAAATAACACTTGCAATAGATACTTACCATAAGAACAACTATCCTTCATCTTCTCCCACACTCTGTATCTCAGGTTCCCCAGATGTTTGGCGTCATCAATCAGAACTTCTGAATCCAGCTCTGGTTTTGGCACAGTGCACTGGGCACTGAAATGTTACCCCACAAAAATTCAATCAATCAGTTTTGAATCTGAAGCCCTATATGCATAAGCATTGTCAAAAAGAAAGCTTTCTAGATTTTTTTTTACCCAAATGCTTACTGGGGAAGGTGATAATGGCAAAGACATTTGGGAGCAGAAAATATTAGTTTTTTGGCAACAGACACCAAATTATATATTGTACATCAATCAGCCATAACATTAAAATCCCTCGCAAAAGGAACCGTGCTGTACCACAAACGTTTTTCCATTACAACTAAAGCAAGCTGAACCCGAGGTGGGCAACAGGGCTGAAAGCGGGCCGCAGCCAGGCTGCCTGCATCACTGCTTTCTGATTGGTCAAAATGTTTCATCACTACATGGAAAGAGGACACTATTTACTGTAAATTTACTTATTTACAAAGGAGACTCAAACTAACAGCTGGGAAGTGATGAAGTTCCAGCTCGACTGTCTGTTTGGGCTGAAGATACATTTCAGTGGGAGTTT
>JBBPCY010115108.1:0-18374 GCA_037974405.1 Brachyalestes nurse | reverse complement strand
GTTCTTTTAATTGTTATTCAAGCAATGTATGTCTCGTGACCAACTCACCATGAACACACTTCACCGATGATCTCACTTGCGGATAACTGGTTCTCTCTGCCCGACTCTGGCTGGATCAGCAAGTTGCAGGATGTGTGGCACGTTATACACGAGTGTTGCAAACAGAGACGGTGTAGAGTGCCCTATGGTGGACAAACTATGCAACGCCAACACTCATGACATGGTTGAAAGGTGTTTCGTCCATTTTTATTTTATTTTTGAAATATTCATTTATGGGCCATTATAAATGCTGATACCGATAGTTTGGAAAATGCCTAATATCAGCCGATAATATCGTCCTGCCGATAAATCGGTTGGGCTCTACTACCCAGTATGTTCTGTAGACTCCCTGTTCTGTACATGAGCATTTTATATTTGCCTGTTCTGTTTGTTTAATTTAAATAAAGTCTGTATGGTTTCCTTTCTTCTCCTCTTTCACACCAGGACATTACAGATGCCAGCCATTAGCTTTGTGGTTATTAGCTTCAATTACATACCTCCATTTTCTGCATTAGCCTTGTAACATCAGTGCAAAAATAAATACACAAATTTCAAACTTGCCAAATGTACCTTTTGGCTTTGGGTGAAACATCAATCAATGCTATAGGGTACTACCTGGTTTTTTGTTTACTATTTGGTTATAAGTTAATAAGGCAGTTACTTTGAAATGTATTTTTGTTTGAAAAAGCATTTGGAGTCCTCCAGCCAGAAAAAATAAGAAATAAGTAACCTCTTACCAAAAGCATTTCATGCAAAATACATTTGCAGCTGTATGTGAGCCTTACTAGTTCTCCATGTCACTGAAGCAATCACGACATTTTTTGTTTTAATAGTAACTAATTTATTCCACATATTTCTAAAAAGAAGGATATGCATATATTGTATTCTTGACATCTTCAATATCTCTCCGATCACCACTGTCATTCCAAAATGCTTCAAAACCACCACCATCATCCCTGTGCCAAAGAAGTCATCAGTGTACTGCCTCAATGACTATCATCCCATTGTTCTCACAAACATCATCATGAAATGCTTCGAGAGGCTGATGCCATCACTACCACCCAAAACCTGGCCCTTACCCATCTGGACAGAAAAAAAACTTATGTGAAAATGCTGTTCATAGACTTCAGTTCAGCATTCATCACCATCAGCAACACCATTGGGGAGCCCCCCAGGGCCCCCAAGCCCTCTACTGTTCATGCTGCTGACCCACAACTGTGCAGCAATGCACAGCTCGAACCACATCATCAAGTTTGCAAGTTTGCTGATGACACAGCTGTGGTGGGTCAACAATCTTTCCCTGAATGTGAATAAAACAAGAGATGGTTGTTGACTCCAGGAGGGTGCAACGTGATCACCCCTACTGAGCATTGATGGCTCCTTGGTGGAGATCATCTGGAGCACCAAGGTGCTTGGTGTTCACATCATGGAGAACCAAGAAGGCTTTACTTCCTGCAGAGACTGAGGAGAACACACCTTCCACCCCCATGTTCTACAGAGGGACCATAGAGAGCATTCTCTGTAGCTGCATCACAGCCTGGTATGGGAATTGCAATGTTTCAGATCACAAGACCCTACAAAGAATTGTGAGGACAGCTGAGAAGATCATTGGGGTCTCTCTTCCCTCTGTCACAGAGATTCACATTACACGCTGCATCTGCAAAACCACCAGCATTGTGGGTGACCCCACTCACCACTCACCCACTTCTCCCCTTCTCCCAGGCCATGTGACTCCTCAAGGCACATTATCTCATTTCACTGTGTACTGTGTGTATGGTTAAAATGACAATAAAACCTACTTGACTTGACTTGATTTAACTTCACTTGACAAACATCCCAATAAGACTGAGACATTTTCTGCCTTGACAAAGTTGAGTAGAAGTATCCATTCCTGATTCATTTTTCATATTTGGTAAAGTGTCGAGCAGGGCCAAACAAAGGGCTCTGCAACATATCACACTCAATCACTTGTTGCGCCCCCGTGCCTGAGTTATGAGCATGCAACTTAGGATATACTTTTAATCTCTCTAAGTGGCGCCCTGAACTCTTCTAATTTAGCGATTACTCAATGTATGTAGTTATCTATGTAGGTTTTAGCCTATGCTCTAGTACTTTACAGTGTTGGGCAAGTTACTTCAAAACTGTAATGCATTATTTATTACTTGTTACTGTCATTTCATAGTAATTAGTTACATTACAATATTACTGTATTAAAAATGTAAGGCATTACACTACAATTGCATTACTTTTAAGTTACTCTCAACAAAATAATTGGAAATATGGATTTGGCAATCTAAATGCTCGTGACACTCAATTAGCTCATTACATAGCCAGTGGAAGGTAGTGTGGTATCTGACTGAGCTAGGCTTATGGTTAAAAACAGTACTGTCTGACGTTAGATCAGTTGCAGGTTCACTCATCTCTCTGTTTTGTCTGACCACAATAAGTGAAACATTTTGCGTGGTGTCACGTCGGGTAGTGTGATGCGGACGCACGAGCAGGACACAGCTTCAAATAGATAGTTTCTTTAATGAAAAAGTCACGACAGCTCTCTGTTTCAAAACACAAAACAAGCAACCTTAACTGAAAAGTCGTGATGTCGATACTTCTTTAAAACTGCAGCCTTCGTCGGGCAGAGAGGCTGGGAACCCCCGTTCTCGCTCCAGCTCTGTGGAGATGCGTCCTTTGGTGAATTCCTCACTCACTCCTATGACACACACACAAGGGGAGAATCAGAGTGCCGCCCAAAGTCACTACTCCTCAGATAGAGGAGGGCTGGAGATCACGCAACGTGAAGTGGGCCCTGAAGCTTCTCGGTCCTCGTTGTGGGCTCGCTGCAAACCATACAGTTTCTCCTCTGCTGATTTTGCAGTGATTTTGGCGCATTTGTATGAAGAAAAAAAACCCCAACAATTAATTCCGGGTTAAACATTTATTGTATCGCACGTTACTGACATTTGTACAGAGTAAAATATTACCAGTTTTTACTGTAATGCCTTACATTACCGCGTTACAGCAAAAAGTAATGCATTACAGTAATTCGTTACTTTTGTAACGTGTTACTCCCAACACTGTTCATGAAGTTCTTTGCACAAAATCACTCTCACATAAAGAGATATCACGAGGTTTAATCTTCACAGTTACAGGCCCTTTCAAAATGAGCACGTTTGGACAGAGGGCCCCTGGTGACGTCATTAGGGGCCAATTTGCATAGAACCACCCCTCATATGTCGAGACCCCACCCACTAGCCTTTTGCTTGTCACCCCCTGACTTGGGGCATGGCCAGCAACAGCTTATTTCCATAAAAGGAACAGAGCCCTAAAATGGCTTGTATTGAAAAGCACGAAACTTTCAAGAATTAATCTGCTGATATCTTTTTATGTGAGAGTGATTTGTGCAAAGAACTTCATGAACATGTTTTGTATATCTCCTAGACCTATTATAACTTGTTTTGTTTTTTTTTTAAAGTGAGTTTTGCTTAATATGTCCCCTTTAAGAATATGTTTACCTTCTTCAGTAAAGTTACTTTTTTTGGAAAAATGCTGTTTTACAGCCAGATTGTAAAGTTATATTTTGGTCTTCAGACAAAGGTTTATAGATCTATGTAAAGTTAAAGATCTATGTTTATAGATCTATGTAAATATAATGTCATGGCTGCACTGACATGCCTCGTGAGGAGAGGGGAGGTGAGGAGGACGAGGCTGTGAAGGAGTTGTCCGAGCAAAAGTGTCACTGCATATGTTACTGTACCCATGCGAGGAATGCCAGCCAGGGTATTCTGATCTGGAAGCCAGATTACACGGCTGCAGGCCTGTAGCTCCATGGTGGGATAATGTACAGGACTTCAGAGAGAGCTGTGGCTATGCACCTTGGGCCAGAGGGCACTTGAGAGAGGATGCTTTAAGGCAGCAACAAAGTGTTGCAGGTGTGTTTAAAAAGTCACATGGATTGCCAAGCAACAGATGGATTGCACAGATGGATACTGGAATGGACTGAGGATTGTCCACATTTCTAATGCATGTACTTCAGACACACACACACACACATGCTCGCAGATGAGGGCTGGAGCATTTTACATAAACTTATGATGATCAGCAGCACCTAGGCCTATTAAATTAGGTCTGAAATCAGACTCTGCTGGAGGGCCTGATTGGAAAATGTATGTTATTGTAGTTACTAAATGTACACTATTAACATATACAGTGCTGTGCTGTGAGGTAACTTTGGTTAACCACATTATTTGAAAAGCTGAGTGCAATTCCACTAGCCACACCCAGGCCAGATCTGCTAAATCAAGAGATAACTTAAAAAGTAGGCTAAAAATCCCAGAAAAGGAAAGACATCATGCCGTGATCTATAGAAATCCAGGAACAGATGAAAAACAAAGTAACTGACATCCATCAGTCTGGAAAAGTATACAAAGCCATGTCTAAATCTCTGGGACTCCAGCGAACCATAGTGAGGGCCAGTTTTCAAAAATGGAGAAAACATGGAATGTTGTGAACCTTCCTAGGCGTGGGTGGCATACAAAAATTACCCCAAGAGCGCAGTCACAACTCATCCAAGATGCTGTGATTGATGGAACCAGGAATTCTGCTCTCTACCAAAAAATCCTGAGGGAGAATGTCTGGCCATCATTGCAGTAGGACAGCGATCCAAAACACACCAGCATGTCCACCTCTAAATGGGTTTAAAAAAACAAAATGAAGGTTTTGGAGTGGCCTAGTTCGGACTTGAATCCAACTGAGATGCTGTGGCATGACCTTAAAAAGGTGGTTCATGCTTGGAAACCCTCCAATATTAAAAAATTCTGCAAAGAACAGTGGGCCAGAATTCCTCCACAGCGATGTGAAAGACTCATTGCCAGTAATTGCAGTTATTGCTGCTAAGGGTGGCATTAGGTTTAGAGGGCAATTACTTTTTCACATAGTGTCATGTAGGTTTGGATAGTTTTTTTCCTTAATAAATAAAATCATCACTTAAAAACAACATTTTGTGTTTACTTGGGTTATCTTTGTCTAGTATTCAGATTTGTTTGATAATCTGAAACATTTAACTGTGACAAACTTGCAAATAAGTAAGAAATCAGGAAGGGAGCAGATACTTTTTCACAGCACTGTATCACTGGATTATTTAAACACTACAAGCAAACAACATCAGACTACAACTGTAAAAGGGGTATCTCACAGATTTCCCAACATTTTTAAATAATGGAATGGTTCAGATGTCAGTGCCTTGATGTTAAATGCTCTGTTTTAGTCAGAAAGCTTTTTCATGATTACATGATTTTTTAAAAAGAGTTACTTATTTATTTATTTACACATTTTCTTATATCCAGAGAGGCACATGTAAGATGTCATATGGCAAAATAGAAACTTCTTTTTTTTTAATTAAAATTCTTCGCACTTCTCATTTATTGACACCGATAAAATGTTGATAAAGTAACTTAATGTTATTTCTTACATTAGTAATTGCATATCTTTCGCATATGGCATGTCCCCCAACTTCCCCCATCATGTAAGCCCTTCAGAAGACAGTGGGTAGGATGCATGGGCCAACGTGTTCTCAGTGATATGGAAAAACAGTTTAGAACGATCTATCAGCAGCTTGTCAGAGAGCACTCACTGCCCTGATACAGGGACGCCATTCAAAGAGTAGGACAGAGAGTGCCTTGAAAGGCCTGTCTCTCTCTCTCTCTCTCTCTCTCTCTCACTCTCTTGCTCTTTCTTGTTCCCTGTCTCCAGCATCACCCTCTCATGGGCAGCCTTATCTCACAGCTCTTCAACTGCTATTTAGCACTCTGACGCTGACTGGTCAGCAATTGTTTCAGCACCCTCACCCTGCTGCATGCATAATGCGTTCATGTTGCAGGTGCAGGCCAGTGCTAACAGCTCCTTACAGAAAGCCAATCCTCTGCTAGTCCTTTCCAAATCCCATCCATAAGCATTGTGGAAAAAACGTCAAGGCTTGTCCAGTTTAAATAGATGAACGTCTGAACTCATTGCTCATTGCTTAAACAAATGTTTTTTCCATTACAAATGTACCCGAGCCGTACCCGAGCTGTTTTTTACTTACTGTTTTAATAAAAATGAAAATTGAGTCCCTTTAGCACAGTAGACCAGTATTACCTAAACATCTTCTCTTCCATAGTATAATAAACAGAGCGTGACATATCCAGTATGATTGTAACTAACTTAGGGCTAACTTAATATTGGGGCTGTATCTCTCCTGTTTCAGAGGTAGAAGCCAAATGAGCAGGGGGTTCAGGAAAAGCCAAGAACTCAGAGACCAGCAGCCACAGACACAGATCACTTTACATCCACTGAGCAGGACCAGCATCGTAACGGCACTTTATTTTCCAATGACGAGGAGGTTAAAATGCTTCAGTCATGCCCTTGCACAAACATAGATACACAGTCGTCTGCACAAGTTTGAAGCTCCAGACAGATTGCAATTTGTGAATCATTAAGGTTCTATGGAGAGCACACACAGAAATATATCATTTTTCTATGAACTGAAGTACAGTTTCTGTTTATTATTGCATGCATTGACATACTGGAAAAAGTTACAAATATATCAAATGACTTTTGCACATGGCCTTTTGTATCTTTTACTATGCCCCAGTATCTTAAAAAGGCTGAGGTGTGTGCTGTTAGTATGTCTTCATTAAGTAATCCCGGGCTGTGTTTCACTTGCTGGAGGAACCTGTGGGATGTGATGACCGATGTGTGGCTGATTTGGAGCGACGAGCAAATCAATTCCCGAGGTGACAAACTTCAACACCCTCTGTGCCCCACCATGTCCCATTACCCCACAGTATTGAGGTTACACCCAAGTACTCCTCACCATGAAAGCGCCCCACCAGCGACCTCTTCCAGCAAAGCAAGCACCAGAGTTCACACACACACACACTGACTGAAGGGGGAATTGAGGGACAAGACTGTGATCTGAGCAAGCAAATCAAATTCGAACAACTGAAAGACAAAGGCGTTTTGGTCCCTTCGCAGTCCAACTCTGAGAGCATCCAGAAACAATTTCTGCGGAAACTGAGCCCCGTTCATGGTCTAAATGTCACAAACAGCCTACGGCTGGCCGACCGCTGGGGATGCAGGGAAAACACCCTCTCAACACAGAGGTCATTGTTGTAGGTGCTCGACTGATCGGCCGCCGCTCTGAGCTGAAGCACAAAGCCAGCTCTCACTGAAGTCACAGAGATGGGTCAAGGCCAGAGACACTGCCTCACAGAGCATCCGTTCTGTTCTCAAGTGATGAGAGAGATAGATCTCGCACATGGGCCAGGAACTGAGACGGAATATGGAACTCAAACAACTGGACAAATATGCTCATAGATTCTTTGTTCTCTAACTCTTTTTGTTTTTTTCTTGTTCATGCACCGCCAAATTGTCCTTTTGTGTCACAAGTGCATCTGCTGGGGTCAGGGGGGCGGCAAGCTGGGAGCCCAGAGAGGAGAAGAGCCAGCCCGAAGACATAAAAGGAGCGTGAGCTGCTGACAGTCATTAATACGAGTGAGAAGCTCCAACCTTATCTCAGAGTCTAATGAGGACCCAAGGGAGGGGTGTCAGGACCCCAAGATTAAACAGCACGCACCCCATCGCAGATCTCGCACCTCGGGCCTGGTTGGGGTATCGACAGCTCCTGCTGTTACATACAGCCATGGTATGGTGAAGGAGAGCATAACTGAGACTAAAGAGTGTCTCCAGCACCCCTGGTGCAACCTTTTTTTTCAGTGGACACAGCCTTGTCCTATTTCAGCAGATAAACACCTTTTTGTCTGCCACTGATGCCTGAAATCAAGTCTTGCATCATTTTTGAACCTCTGTGATGGTCTGTCACAATTACTTGCCAGGCTTTCTCAAGCAAAGTCATTGAACATGCATAACTAATTCAGCTGTACGTGAAAGCTTGATGTATTTGCAGAAAATATTTGACTATTGACTTCTAATGTCTGTTAGCGTTAGCCTTGTAGGTCCAGCGCTAAACTAAAGACTCCAAACATGTCTCGGATGACTGAGGGTAAGTGGAAAACTGGATTTTTCGCTAAACCATTCCCTTAAGTAAACCTTGTTTTGTAGGTTAAAAGTGATGTATTATTCTGGGATGTCCCTTTTGCTTTTAATAAGCAAAAAGGACCTAACAAGTGAAGTAAACATTTTAACTATGGAAAATGTTAAAAATGGAGCCTAACAATATATTGGTGAACCTGCATATGCATAACTTGGCAAAAACTAGTATGTAGCGGGGAAAATAAGTATTGAATATATTATTTCTAAAGGTGCTATTGATATGAAATTCTCACCAGATCTCGGTAACAACCCATCCAATCCACACATGCAAAGGAATCAAACCATAGATGTCCATAAATTAAGTTATGTGTAATAAAAATTGAATGACACAGGGAAAAAGTATTGAACACGCTTACAGAAATCTATTTAATACTTTGTACAAAAGCCTTTGTTGGTGATGACAGCTTCAGAATGCCTCCTGTATGGAGAAACTAGTCGCATGCATTGCTCAAGTCTTCAAATCCTGAAGTGGGCCCCTTCTATGAACTCTGAGCTTTAGTTCTTTCTATAGATTTTCTATAGGATTCAGGTCAGGCGATTGGCTGGGCCATTCCAGCAGCTTTATTTCTTTCTCTGAAACCAATTGAGAGTTTCCCTGGCTGTGTGTTTGGATCATTGTCTTGCTGAAACATCCCTCATTTTATCTTCATCATCCTAATAGATAGCATCAGATTTTTATCAAGAATGGCTCGGTACATTTGTTCATCCATCCTTCCTTCAATTATGCCAGTGCTGTATGCTGAAAAACAGCCCCACACCATGATATTCCCACCTCCAAACTTTACTGCTGGTGTGGTGTTTTTGGGGTGATATGCAGTGCCTTTTGACCTCCAAACATGGTGTGTATTATGGCATCCAAAGAATTCAAATTTCACAGGCTTGCCTAAATGTTGTTCAGCAAACTTTAAACGCGCATCAACATGCTTTTTCTTCAGCAAAGGAGTCTGGCATGGTGAGCATGGCCATGCAGGCCATGGCGATTGAGTGCATTACTTATTGTTTCTTCGAAACAATTCTACTTGCTAATTCCAGATTTTTCTTAAGCTCTCCACAAGTGGTCCTTTAGCTTTTGAACAACTCTTCCGATAATTCTTTTCACTCCTCTGTTTGAATCTTGCGGGGAGCACCTAGTCATGGCCAGTTTATTGTGAAATTATGTTCTTTCCACTTTCGGATTATGACAGTGCTCACTGGAGCCTAGTTTAGAAATTCCTCTGTAACCAAAGTATGTTTTGCAACGATGAGGAAGCAACGGTCTTGAGAGAGCTCTTTGGTTTTACTCATCATGAGATGTTTGTTGTGTGACTCCTTGGTAATGAGACACTGTTTTATAGGCAATCAGTTGGGACTGAACCAACTGATATTAATTTGCACTAAGTTTGCACTTTCAGATTACTCATAGATTTCATCTGGTGTCACCTTCCTTTCTTCACGTGCTCAATACTTTTTCCGTGTCAGACCACAAGTGCACATGATGCAGCTGAGCAAGGCAGCCCAAGAGGATACAGAAGAAGAAGTCAAAAAAAGAAGACATGGGTAAATGGGTGGCTAATTCTTTCTATTTATATACAGCAGGAGAAACTGTAGGGACTGACGCATTTTCACTTTGTGACACATCCACGATTCCTTTCAGCTAGAGGGACCACTTTTAGTACATGTATTACCAGTATGGTGACAACAAAGCTCTTAAAGACGAATTTCAACAGGTATATTGTTGAATACTGAATTTCAGGAGGTCCTGGAGCAGCCTGAGAGCTACTTCACGAGTACTGAGCCATATGAAGGGCTTTCAGTTTGATACCCTAGAACAGAGTTTACCTAAACTTATCTAAACTTCATGTATAATAAACATTTTAAATGCTTTTTTTTTAGATATTGTTATTTTCAAACCTATATAAATGCAAATTTGATTAAAGAAGAATAGAAACAGGATAAAATTAAATGTTAGATGCTGCTCACTGGTGAGTATTTTTAGAACAGGTCCGCGGGCAACTCATGTGGTCCTTGGGGGCACCCTGGTGCCCGCGGGCACCATGTTGGTGACCCCTGGGTTAGTGGTTAGGTGCTCTCGAGCTCAGAAAGAACTTTTTAAAGAGCTGACAAGGCAGAGCAGGAGGCATAGAGCAGAGAAAAGCAGGAAGCGATAATTACACTGTTCACACACACCACACCCTCCTCAGGCGTTTACTTTTCAGCCCATACCCATTCCATCTACACATCCGTCTTTCTCACACACAGACTCCATTTACATTAAGGCTAGAAGGAGTGCAGCATGCCTGTAAACATAGCCTGTGTGAGCCACAGCTCCCAAGGGCTGGAAAATGAAGAAGGAGAATGCCTCTTCTAATGGCCACATCAAAGGAAATTCCCCCAACTGTTTATGTATGTGTTAGTGTGTATGTGTGTGGTAATCCATACAGATGGCATGAAGGGAGGTGTAATAAGCCTGGTCTTTACAACACACTGAATGTCAGATTTGACTTAATAATGTTTGTTATTATATTACAGTGTGGCTTTAAATATTAGAATATTAGACCATTCCTTGATGTTTTAATTAATATTCTAAATATTCTGTGAATAAGAATGGTATAATATGTATAACATAATATATACATAATATATAACACAATATATTAATTTAAAATAACATACTGTAAACATCTGTTTGTTTTTGTTAACTTATCTGGCTTGAGCTCTGATAATGTATTCTGAACAATTCTGAATTCTGAATGGGTACAGGGCATGCATATTAGAATCATTTTTGTACTAGACCAAACATTCTTAATTTTATTTTAGGCTAAATACATTATTTGTTATGTTTAAATATATTATATATTAATATATATAAATATATATAAATAATAAGGAGGGGACAAGGTAGATCTCTTTCCTATATCTATCTGTTTATGCATCTATCTATCTATCTATCTATCTATCTATCTCTGTCTATCCATTTATCTATCTATCTAGCTAGCTAGCTATCTTTCTGTCTGTCTCTCTCATACTCTTTCCTCTAGCTATCTCTGTCTCTCTCTGTCTATCTTTCTATCAATCTGTCTGTCTGTCTCTCTCTCATACTTTAGCTCTCTGTCTCTCTCTCTCTCTCTCTCTCTTTCTCTCTATCTATCTATCTATCTATCTATCTGTCTGTCTGTCTGTCTGTCTGTCTCTGTCTCTGTCTTTCTCTCTCTCAGGATGAGGTCTTCAGGGATGAACAGATTTACACGACCTTCCCACTCAGGTTACACCTTTTTGTCCACTAACCTGATGCAACTTAATGAAGCACTGGGTGCTGTTTGAGTGTTTTGGGGACATATTTACAGAAAATATTTGGGTGACTATTGATAGAATTGATATAGTGTTTTCATGAATCATCAATATTGTGCAGTTTTCTAATATATTATATTATCATTACCATGTGAAATATCACTACGTATGTGAATATTACTAATCAACTACTGATCTCCATTACATACAATTACTATACAATAACATTACTATACAATAACATTACTAACATTATGATAGACAAGTATCTTGTTCATTCACTGTAAGTTTCTTATCTATAGCATTGACACCCCAGCCATTGTGTATCTAGCATAGTGTATTTCATGTTGAGACTTTTTCTGCATTGTTGGATTTGTCTTGTCCCTGTGTCTCTGTGTCTGTGCAGTCATAGCATAAGCAGTTTCCTCCAGGATCAATAAAGTTTTCTGATTTGGATTCTGATTCTGGTTCTGGTTCTGATTCTTATAAGAAGGAGTATGGATCAGATTATAATCAGAGCTGCTTTTCCTTTCCCCATCACTCTGCACGGGCACCAATGAGTCCTGGGCAACTCTTTACCCCGTCACTGGTTAACCAGTACTGACCACAGTACAACGGGAGCTCACCACAAGACCTGCCAATTTGGAGATGCTATGACACAGTCATATATCCAACACAATCAATACAGTTCTTCGGGTTGAGAATCAATAAAACATTCAGTCTTTTGCAATTTAATGACCAGGTGTGTTTAAATGTTTGCACACAGCTGTTCTTCATTATTTGACTGCAGTCATCCTTCACTTCTTTAACATTCACACCCTTAAAAAAGGCTCTTTAAAGAAGACATTTTCTTAAAGCCAGTAGTTGTATATGCAACCATTTGAATGGTCAATGGTCCCTCTTTCTGATGGAGAGCTTCTTGTACATGGTTCTTTAAAGAACCTTTGCAAAACTGGTTATTTATATATAAATACATACTACCGTCACATCTCAGATAACATGTTTTTGTACTATAGAGAACCCTTTTTGCTAAAAGTAGAACTACTTTACACAAAAGTGCAGCTGGGTTTGGATGAGGATGGCACAAACAAAACGTAATAATGCTGTGTGATAAAATATAAAATAAGATCAGGCTAAATATAGTCTTGAACACTTGGAACGCAAGCTGACTGCATTATGACACAATACTGTGTGGGTGTGGAAAAATATAAGCGTCACTTTAGCCACCATGCTTAAATCAAGCCTGTGATATCTATATCTCTTAACTCCTTTGTCCTTAAAAAGCGAAAAGCAAAAAATGTTTACACTTTTACAATTTATAGCGCTCACAATTAATAAGAAATATAATGTGTATAATAATATGTAATAATAATGACGAAAAAAAACTATGCTCTTTCTCCCACAACTATTTCTCCTCACATCGTTTCACATTGCTGCTAAATCATAAAAATGAAAAAAAAAAAAAATGTTGTTACATCAAAAAAAAAAAAAACCAGAAATGAGAAATTCTCAATAGTTATCTTGTAGTACACCACACAGCAGAATAGAAAGATGCCCAACAACAAAACAAATCACCTCACAAATAAGGCATGAAAAGTTCCCAGGAGATTTACATTTTTTGTCCTTTTCCAGTGAAATCAGTCATCACAGATGTAAGAAGGCATCATGACATTGTCAAAGCATGGCAGTGTGTGTGTGTGTGTGTGTGTGTGTGTGTGTGTGTGTGTGTATGTGAGAGAGAGAGAGAGGGAGAACATGCCCTTATAATGTCATGTTTTTAAGCCCACTGTAAACACCGCACCCAGATTACGGCAAGTTCAGAGATCAGGACTCAAAGTCTCTCATCTCTCCAGTTTAAGCACACTTTCCCTCCTTCGCTCCCGGGACTGCATGCCTGAGCCCAAACACACAGCCTGAAGCCCAGAACCCAGAGCCCCAAGCCCAAAGCTCAGAACTCAGGGCTGCTGTAGCCAAAAGAAAACGCAACATTCACTGACTGTTCATTTACCTTCTCCACTCAACCAGAAATTCCCTCTGAGCTGCAGATTAAACCCAAGCCTTAGTCTTCTTTCGAGAACGTCTTTCCCAGTCTTGGAGGCAGCTGTTGCCTGAGCCTGGGAGTCTCAGATGAAACCTGAGAGCCGCCTCAGGTACGGCCATGACTCTGGCCAAACTGGAGACGCGCTGCCAGCCGCACTCGCACTTGGGGGGGGGTTTAAAGTGCTGTTATGAAAACTTAATCCATGACAGATTTCAGACACAGTAGCAGCGTCCACACCAGATAACCTTCAGCAACACACACCTTCACACAGACACTGTCCCAGCTCTTAGTGAAGCACATGTTTAGAAGGTTTACAGATGGCAAAGGGACATGTCCTTGAAACTCCTTAGGCTTTTTTTCCCCAACCAACAACTAATGCATTTTTCTTTCATTGAATGCCATTTATATTATAGTCTACATGTTCGTTACTGTAAATATAAACTACTACTACTACTACTACTACTACTAGTAATAATAATAATAATAATAAGAAGAAGAAGAAGAAGAAGAAGAAGAAGAAGATTAATAAGCGAAGAAGAAGAAAAAATGTTTTTTGTTATTATTGTTGCAATGTATGTGCACGCATGTGCATGCATGAGGCCCAGTCTAAGACATTTTCAGCCCTCTCCAAACAGGGCAGGATGAGTAGCAGCTATGGAAGCTGAGCAGGGCTCATTTTTGACACACACTGAAAGGTAATCAATGCATTTTTTACATAGTGTGTCCTGGTTGAAGGGTCTCACATCCCCTCTCACGCCGCATTCTGAGAGGCACTCAGGTGCTGTTTACTCCACCAAATACTGAGAATAAGGATGTGATGTGAGTTCACATGTGGCCCTGAAGTGCTGTCTGTGTGTTCTGTCAGGATTATGAATCTACCTACTTTCATATAAGTTCTTCAGCTTAATTAACTCAATAGAAGGGCGAGATAATCTTACCATGTGCAATATCATGTGTGATTTTCTTTATGGGGTGCTAAAACATTATCATTATGTGAAATATCTTAATTATGTGCACTAGTCTTACTATGTGAAATATCACTCCTCATGTCCAAATTACTGATCTAATAATGATCTCTATTACATGCAATAATGTACTCCTAACCACTATTTGTGTTACTACTAAATCACTTAACTGTAAGTTACTTATCTATAGTATATATACACCCAAGCATTGTGTATATAGTATAGTGGATTTCTGCAGAGTTTTTATTGGATTTATTTAGACTTTATATTTTATATTGTTCTTGTCTCTCTTGTTTCTATGTGTGACTGTGCATTCATAACATAAGCAGTTTCCTCCAAGATCAATAAAATTTTCTGATTCGGATTCTGATTCCAATTCAGATAAATCCTGCTAATTACAGCACTTTTACAGCTTTTATAGAGATTACATATCATTGAGTAACTGAGTGGAGACTTTAGTGAAGGCAAAATTATAAACATACAGGCTTAAACAGGCTTAATTTCATATTATTTCTACATTTCTACATCTACATCAGTGATGGGCTTTATTAAGTGTCCTCTCACATTTCAACCATCATGGCCTTAAGCCTGCCTGTCAGAAATATAGCCAGTGCAATGTGATAATATTTATTGATATCATGCTAAATCACATCCAGTTTGAGTATATTGTGAAGCATTTCATATCAAACACAATCCGTCCTGTTTGGGTTCAGTGCAAAAAATATATTGTGTTGAGAGCTGTCAAAAGTGTCCTCAATGTCCCTCACCAACAACACCTTTGTAAATCCGTCTGAACCACCTGTGCCCCCTCTGAGGCTAAGGTCATGACCTTAAATGAGTCTAAGACTGTTTCTCATGTCTGTATCCCAGTCAGAAGCATATTTTGCATGCTCTGTAATGGCAAAAAATACACAATCATGAATCTCATCATTTGTTTTTTGATGTCAGAGGAGGAAAACAGGATGTCGCATGAATAGAGACCATTGATAGAGCAGTACACAACTTTTAAGCCCCCTTTTCATCCACTGAAAGCGTTCTCACATTACATTTATAGAGGAGAAAATGTTCAGATTCAAGTGGGGCACCAGATTCGAGTACAATTTAGTTGTCTTGTTCTTGCAGTGATGTTTTGTACTTTGGTTATTTGATGAATTTTGAAATATGTGAATTTTTCAAAGCCTAAATGTGTGCTAGACTATGAACAGGGGACCAAGAAGAGCTGTAAATGCTAATGTTGCTTAAACAAAAATAGTAAACAATTTCAGTAGCCAGTTTCCTTTCAAGACTACAAAATGTGACATATTTGTACATATTTACTGACCATAGTCACATCTGATGCAAAATCAATCACATTATTTTACATGTAGTTTACAATATCCAGTAATTCCCTTTCAGAAGGCCTGATAGAAGCTACTTAGTTGGTGGAATGGAACCTCCACTGATAATTGTATTAATATAATCAAATAAATATTTTGTTAAGAATATACTTCAAACAGTGATATATTTTGTTCAAATGTAATTAAATGTGTTAGAATGCAAGGGTGGAGGCTTGGACTTCCAAAACAGGCTTTAGTAAAGTAGAGTGTCACTACTTTAGTTCACTGTTATGGATTGTTTGAGCCTGTTATAAGCCTGCCTCACTTTCTTAAATAACCTACAGTGTGTGTTTAAGGAGGATTTAAAGGTTCTGTCCCTTGATACCAGACAGTAATGATTCACAGGCATCACTTTTAATAAAGGTGAATTCAGTGGTATTGCATGTGTCGCTGTAAATGTTACTGTTGAAATATTACTCCAGAGCAGGATTCCAGAAAGAACCTGTTGATTCCACCTGCTTCAAACACCTGTCGTTGCATTTGATCTTACCAGTACGACAGCACCACCCACTGGCTAGTAGTGAAAACATATTTTAGACATAGATCACTCCTGCCTTCTGAAATGCCCATCATTTTAGATGCATTTATGTAGGCATTTTCTATGTTCATAAAATAAAACGGAGAATCATTTTATATGATCCTGATAATATTCCTATCAGGTTATTTTATACAGTATATGCATTCTGGGGAGGAGCTGCTAACTGTGTGGTTTTCACAGCTAAATGAGTGATACATATAATGAAAAAAAGATGTATGTGTGTGTGTGTGTGTGTGTGTGTGAGTTCCAATCAATTTACTCATGTCCAGTTCCACCCACTAGGACTCCTCAGATCACACGACACCAACGTCACTTGGAGGATGAAGGGTAGCATGTGTTTTCCCCACATTACGTGAAACACCACTACAGTTTTTTTACTGCCTTATTGGATTTAACAGGCTTGAAGGAGAACATTAACTGCCAAATCAGCTAATAGACACTGTTAAACTGAGCTCTGCTCTTTCCTAATAAAACACAACAATGGTGGAATCTTTAAACTGTATTTTCTCACTTGTCAGAGGTGTCAGATTTTGAATTTTTGATTGACAGACCTTCAAATACATATATATTATGTACAAAACACAAAAAGCCCAAAAACAAAAGTTTCAGCATTTTCCTGCAAGATGTCACACATTTGCTCCAAATACCTTATTACAAACATCACATACATAATGTGTAATCTAATGTGTAATTTAATCTAATGAGGACTTTGAGGGTTTGCATGCATCTTGTCTCAAGGCTTTCACTCTTGTCACTATTGGTCATCAAACTGGAGGTGAATTCTGCCCTCTTGTGGCAGTTAGTGGGCCTTCTTAAGGCAACCACATTTTGAAAAGCATATCTGTGATCATGTTTTCCAGTTACTAATGTAAAGATCAGTTATTTATTTTTACTGATTTACTGATTTACTCTTTATGCAGATGTCAAGAAGAGTCTTGCCTCCTCTTGACATCTGCATAAGTGGCCTTTGTGTTTTTAGGGAATACTTCAGCAGTTTCCAATGTAGTCCATGTTGGACATGTTTGGAGTCCAAATTATTCTTCTATACTTTAGAACTAGAGCTACGGAGCTGCTGGTGCTTACATTACTAAGAAACATTAGAAATCAATAGTCATTTAAATTTTTTCTGAAAAAAATATCCCCGAAACTTAAACCACATTCAGCATTGCATTGTCATTAAGGTGGTACAGATTTGTGGTTTTGGAGCCAGTATGACTTGCTGTGAGCTTTTAAAACAAAACACCACCATGTAACCGAGCACTACAGCCACCTATTTAAGACAATGAGCAAATTTCAACTCTCTTTCATGAACTTACATGTCACTCACATAGGATATGATTACATATATTTATGAATAGAAACAGCACAGTTCTTTAATATAATAATATAATATAACTGCATGACAGGTGTGCAATGCACTACGTACACTTTTCCTCCATGAATGGATTTCAGGCCAAATCCTTCTCAAAACAATCATAAAAAGTGTATCAGTCTCATTAGCATTTAACGTAATTCTGTTAGGGAGCTTTTAAATTCATTAGGGACATCTTCAGACGTCTGGTTCCATTCACCACCACTGTGAACAATTTTGACTAAAATAGAGCATTGCACACTATTAACTACTGAGGAATTAACCCATACCCCCTGGAAACAGTTGTCTTTGGTCATACTTCATGGTGTCCATGTGGGCTTGAAACCCATTATGCTTGACCTGTGTTTCTGTCCAGCACCCTTCTGGGGGAAACCAGAGAAAGATAAAGTTGGTGTAGCAGTGGGGGGATCCTGTGTCATAACTATCACTTGCTTTCCTTGGCCACATGGCAAGAACCCACTTTATCCCTGGATTCACTTTAAGCGATTTACACACGGCCTGTTAGATTTACACCATGAGTAGGGGTGTAACGATGTGTATCGTCGAGTATTGGCGATACATTTACGATATGATGGCAGTTTAACCCTTTAAGTACCAGGGTTTTTTTTTTAAACCTGGATTTTTACATCAATATTTCAAAAGCTTGTGGCTTAAAAGGGGTTAAAGATAGAGACTTACTGTAAATTAGAAA
>JBBPCY010115088.1:0-18381 GCA_037974405.1 Brachyalestes nurse | reverse complement strand
TCCTCATTAAATAAGATGTGATTCAGGTGATCACTGATCAGTCCCTCATAAAGCAGAATGAGGTGCTTGTGTAGGAACCTAACAGACACTGGCATTGAATGGTTGTCAGATTTTTTTTCCAGAGCTTTTATATACACAAATATACAGTATATACACATACAAACACATATAAATAGCACAACTCACCAGTGAGCAGCGTCTAACATTTAATTTTATCATGTTGCTATTCTTTAATCACATTTGCATTTATATAGATTTGAAAATGATATCAGCTATTAACATAGAAACTCTTTGTGAAGCTTTTTGATATAACTCATTTTTTATGATCCACCCAGTCTTTTGTGCCAGCATTAGCAGTGGTGATGTAACAACAATAAGCTCCTTTAGGACGTACCAGTGTTTTGCCGACCCAGTCATACTCATAGTCGAAGACGTAGCCATTCCTGTCGAAAAGGTCCGTGAAGAGTTTGCGTAAGTAGTCATAGTCCGGTTTCTCAAAGAAGTCCAGTCTCCTCACGTAGCGCAAGTAGGTGGCCATCTCTTCTGTAGGACAAAGCTGAAGTTACTCAAACAAACCAATACTGTATCTCATCTTTTTTTTTTTTTTAGCTCAACCCAAACAATATGAGAAAAAAATAAATAAAAAAAACACACAAAAAAATAAATAAATAAATAAAAAACACAAACTGAAAATCTGCTAAAAATGTATCTTCTTGTTAAATATTCTCAAACAGACAAACTTTTGGAAAAAGTTTGTGTGTGCTTAGCCACACACTAATATATGTTGAAAGAAATAATTTAATATAAATAAATAAAATAAACAAAACGATGTACAACTATTTACCAGACATTCAAACTGAAGCTGTAAGGAGTGTTCCAGCATTTCATTTCTCAAAAGATACACAACATACAGCATCCAGTTAAGAGAGGTTGGGAAAATAGTCATGTGAAAATGATTGACGACCATCCACACAATCCACACAAACAATATTTGGGGAAACACTAAAAATGCAAGATATAGAACATACCATGCTAGAATTATTAACACTGGATATAAATTAGGAAGGTCCAGTTAGTTGCATGCAAATGAAACTGTGACATCACACTAACTGGTGTTCCATTAGCTTTCTTGCATTGGCAGCACCTTTAACTGATCTACCGCTTGAAATAAAACAAACCTGGGAAGCTTTCACAAAGCACTTCAATGGGAGTCGCTCGCTTGGTGTCGCCAATTTTCTGATAGCGCTCTTTCAATGTGTCAGCCTAGAGAACAGAACAGAGAAACAAGATTCATGCTTTCATCTAGAACCCTAAATTTCACCATCTGTCATGAACACTGGTGTCTTCAGGTATAAATGAAACTGAAAGAAAGGAAATGTCTTACAAAATAATAAAACTAGATTACATTTCCATGAGAAAATGTGACGTGGTTGCTATAAAACCAGTGTTTGGAGTCATTCAAACATTCGCTTATTGGCAAAAAAATTAGTGTTTAAAAAAACCGGCGCCTCTTCTGACCTTCTTCATTCAGCGCAGTGTTTTACCACGGAACCAGGGGGTCTATTACTAAGCCATGTATGGTCAAGGGCGACTGAAAACGGGTGTTGCGAACTTCTATTGCCTGAAAACGGGTGTGAAACGTAAGTGTAGCCTCGTTCACGGGCTGATTATTTTGAATTAAACCACAACAAACAGTGACACGCGTCTTTGTTCTTAACTGACCTGAGCTTTAGCGTCTTAAAGTCTGTTTAGGAGTCTTCTGTGAACAGACTTCATGGTCCATGTTTTGTCACTTTCTTTTTTGTCTCCCGCTCAACCAATCAAAAAAACTGAACACACGCACTACACTGGATATTAAAGAACGTTTTTGACATTTATTTAATTTAATTTATAAACCATTATAGTCACGTGTGAACACACCACAGCACAATGTGAACAGTGCGAAATTCTCTCTCTTCATTTAACCCATTCACCAAGTGAAGCAGGGGGCTGCCGCCAACGAGGGGCGCCGGGGAGCAGTGTGGGGGGTCGGTACCTTCCTCAAGGGAACCTCAGTGATGACACTAGCAGTTGGGATTTGAACCCACAACCTTCTGACTGCAGGGCCAACGCCGTGACCACTAGGCCATCCAGCTGCCCACCAAAAAAAAGCTTAGCGTTAAGCTTCTGCAGTCACTCTAATAATTGAGAACGAGATCATTTTCAGCTCTTTTAAATAGGTCAGCTTATCCTCAGAGTGCAGCCAGCGGTTAGACTGCTGCGTCTGCACAGACAGATAAAGGTGCGCCATCACCGTGACATCAGCTCGGAGAGATAAGGCCACTAACAAAGCTGAGAGAAGGTACATATAGCATCTTATTAGTTAAAGCGTCAGAAAATGTCCTGTTCTATGTTCACCTTGAGGGTATCCCCAATACAGAGTACTGAACAAGTGTTCATCATTAAATTCCCCCAGTGCTTTAAACACTTCTCTGCACATGTATTGTGTGTGCATATGTGATGACACAGCAGTGACAAACCCATTAACAGAAATTAATGTACTCTACTCAGCTGTACTAGCTCACCATATCATATCAACTCTTTCGTCTAAAGACTTCTCCCCCGATTCTACAGGTTTCTAAAGTGTCTTAATGGAACAGGTCGGCATATTTGCAATGTGGTCAATAAGTCGAGACATGTTTGGAGACAAAATAACACTAAAAGTTAATCGCCACCCAAATTGTTCCATAAAAAAACATCTACGAAACTTCTCCCAACCAGCTCAAACCGCATTCCAGCCTCTCATTAAAGTGGCATAGACTTGCTGCTGTGGTTTAGGACACCATATGAGTAACTGAGAGCTTTAAAAACAAACAAAATAAAACGAGAGCAGATTTAAAATCAGTTTTTGTGACAATGACCTACATAAACACAAAGAAATCTGATCTGAGTAAGTCTGATCAGGCTTCACAGTAAATCATTGTGTTCTAAACCACATTCACAAGTCTGTGTTTCCATCTTAATTAAGAGCTGGATGGTGTTTAGGCTGGTTGAGAGAACCTTCAACCATGTATTTTTGTGGAAAATATTTTGGGTGACCATTGTTTTGTATGCTACATTAACTTCGAAGCTGCAGGTCTAATGAAGCAGAATTTGGACTCCAGCTATGTCTTGGCTGATCCACTATGCCTGGGGTAAATGGGAAATTGTGCAAGCTCATCTAGGGTTGAATCTGAAATTTTCCGGCACGCAGTAATAAATAACGGCTGTTACATTCTTTCCTTTAAACTACAAAATAACAAACAGGTTTTCACTAAAAGAAGTTCGCTCTATTCCATACTGTACCTTCAGGCCCTGCCAGGGCAGGCTGCCTCGTAGGAAATACATGAACATGTGACCCAGAGCCTCCAAATCGTCCCGCCTGCTCTGCTCTGTAGGAGAGGAGGGAAAAGAAATGTATTAAAAAGTATTTTAGTGAAAATATGTAGGCTGCATGCTGAAGGTCTCCATGAATGTTGTGTCAAAATGTACAGAATTCAATAAACGGGTGGGTGGAATATGACCGGAGTTTCCAGTGCTTACCAATGCAACAACGTAGATATTTTTATCTTTAAGAAAGGTTTCTCAATTGAAACCCATCAAAATGGCAGAATATACAGTCATGTACAGTAAAACATTTTTAGCTTCTCTTTATAATGTAGGGTTTTGTGGTCGACTCTTATTAAGTAACAGTTTATAAGTGGTTTCTGACTTTGCCTCAGTTTCAGTGACCAGGGGTCAGTTTACAGAAGCCAGTTAAACTTAGACTGGCTTCACTAAACCTGTAACTTGAATCACAGCAGTTTACTCGTTTGTGTTTTTAGTGTAGAAACGAAACGCTCTTCATACAATATAAATACATACACAGATCAGGAACACTGTAGAAACGTTTCTTTATTGATTATTCTAGTAATTACTGCTTTATTTTCGTAATGTTGGTGCATTATGATTTGCTTTCTTAGCCGATAAAGTGATATTCATAACTGAAACACAACTATCTTGTGACCTGTAGAGTTATATACCCAATATATCCATTTATCATGTAGGTCACTGATCGTCAACATGCGGCCCGCCAGAGCTTTCCATCCGGCCCCCAGTGGAAAATGAATGGACGTCTATGGAGCTAGACGGCTAAATTCTGCACTCTGCAAATACTGTTCTGAGATTGGGAGTTCTCCTTATATTAAAATTTCTCTGATCTCTGAGTGTGTGCGAGAGAGAGTGCATGGCTGCTCTGTGTCTTGTATTTTAGTGTTTTGAACACACGCGCGCTGCTAATGCTAACTGCTAATGCTAACTGTTTTTAAGCTTTTTTCCCCTGGGATCAATAAAGTTTTCTGATTCTGATGATTTATTTCTCCTTGCTGCTGCCGTTTGCAGCGTCTGTGGCGCTCCAGACCAGAATCTCCCCCGTGGATTGTCTCAGTGTTTCTTGTTTTTCGTTTTGTCCTTACAGCCCTGTATTTTTATTACTGTAAATTAAATTAGGTTTACCTTTACATTTTCTTTAAGGGTAATGAATTAAACTGTTTAAAATGCATTAAACTGTTTGAAATATCTGCATATCTGGGGCATATTTAGGGTTTAAACAATAACAATAGGCATTTTATTTTACCAAAACACAACAACATGGTTTTTCACTATATGTGGGTGCTCTTGGAATGTAACCCCCATGAACAGCAGGGGGTTACTGTATACAGTCCCCTCCCAAATGTATTAGAACAGCAAGGCCTATTCCTTTATTTTTGCTGTACATTGAAAACATTTGGGTTTAACATCAAAAGATGAATATGAGAAATGAGCTTTTTTCAGTTGTTCTTTGTTTTGAGGAATTTGTCATTTCAGTCTCCTCTTTAGCAGGTAAAGTGCTCGCTCAATAGGGTTTAAGTCCGATTGACTTGGCCAGTCTAAAACCCTCCACTTCTTTCCACTGATGAATGGTTGATTTGCCAGTGTGTTTCGGGTCATTGTCTTGTTGCATCATAAAAGATCTCCCGATGGTTGTATCTCTCCTTAAATTGACAGATAAAACGTTTCTGTAGACTTCTGAGTTCATTTTGCTCCTACCATCATGTGTTACATCATCAATAAGGATCAAAGAGCCCATCCCAGAAGAAACCATGCAGGCCTAAGCCATAAGATAACCTCCACCGTGTATCACAGAAGAGCTTGTGTGTTTGGGATCGTGAGCAGATACTTTCTTTCCATACTTTAGCCTTTCCATCACTTTGTCTCATCAGTCCATAAAACTTTGTCCCAGAGCCTTTAGCCTTTTGAGCCTTGTCTCTGTACTTATTGGTCAATTCCAATCTGGAATTTACAGTGCATCCGGAAAGTATTCACAGCGCATTACTTTTTCCACATTATGTTACAGCCTTTTTCCAAAATGGATTAAATTCATTTTTTTGCAAATGTATTAAAAATAAAACAACTGAGAAATCACATGTACATAAGTATTCACAGCCTTTGCTCAATACTTTGTCAGTGCTCATTTGGCAGCAATTTTTTGCAAAAACCTCAAATAAACTTCTTTCACGTTGTCATCATGGGTTGTTGTAAAAATGAATTTAATCCATTTCAGAATAAGGCTGTAATATAACAAAATGTGGAAAAAGTACTGCGCTGTGAATACTTTCCGGATGCACTGTACATCTTCTGGTGTAGCCTCTGTACTTTTGTTCCCAAAGTCTTTTTGCGAATGGTGGATTGTGATACCTTCACTCTTGCCATCTGGAGGTTGTTGATGTCACTGACTGTTGTTTTAGAGATTTTATTCACAGTTCTCACAATGTTTCTGTCATCAGCTGCTGATGTTTTCCTTACAACAGCAGTTGCTTACCACACCAGTGGTTTCTTTCTTCTTCAGGGCATTCCAAACCGTTGTACTGGCTACGACTAATGTTTGTGCAATGTCTCTGATTGTTTTTCTACCTTCTCTTCATTTGAAAATTGTTTGCTTTTCTCCCATAGACAGCTCTCTGTTCTTCATGTCGGTTACACCTTTTTGAGTATAAACGCAGTCTGCACAGGCAAAACCCAAGGCTGAAACTCAGAGTAGACATTCAATACTATTTATTGTTTGAATAATCAATGTAATAGGACACACCTGGGCAACAATACACACCTGTCAGTCACATATTCCAGTGGTTTTGGTCACTTGAAAAATGGGTGGATTCAAACTAATAGTGCTATCTTCTAAGGTGTTTAACAGATGTAAATACCTGGAGATAAAAGCTGAAATAAAGGAATTGACTTTGCTGTTCCAGTACTTTTGGAGGGGATGCTGTGAGCATCCTGACCAAACTACTTTACCATAGTTTTTTAATATATAGCGTTGTTTGTTGCAATATAATCACAGTTTTCCATCCATATTGTGCAGGCATAAAGGTCACTAACACTTATCAACTGATTTCACACACACGCACCTGAAACCCCAGCATTTCGTCTCCATCACAGAGCCAATTACCTTTGGTCTGCCTCCTCGCTATCGGTTACTAAGAGACCCGTGTCATCTGCTATCTGCCTCGCTCCATCTCTCATGCTTCGTCTCTTTTTTTTCTTTTTCTTATTGCTCCTTGCGTTTTTTTCTCTCTCTGTCATTGCTCACCCCTCTTTCTCTTTCTCTCCCTCTCTCTCTCTCAGGCTGTTTGTTTGATGGAGGCCTGTGCTCGAGTGAGCAGGTCTGTTGGGATGGTGAGTACGCATGCATTACCCGTTTCAGGATTTTCTAGGGGAGTATATGATTTATTCACATTTCAATAGATCTGTCAAATGCATGTTTAACTCTGGGGTACCTATGAAAACAACCATGCAGAAAAAGTATTCTCTAATCCTCACCCTATCTCTCAGGTAACACGACTTAAGTTATTCTACATTAGTGCTGTATTTTATTTTATTTAGCTAAGGTCCACCTTATCCCTCAGAATTAAAAACAGCCAGGCTCAAGATTTTGCACTATTTCTAAATCATTTTTTACATTTTAATTTTACATTTTACATTTCTACACTTTGTGACACTGGCCACGTAAAGGCCTTTATACAAAAAGGTCCGACTGTGCAATTGACTCTCCCGTGCATTTGACTTCTCAGAGGCTTTTCCATTAATGTGTGGAATCCATGCCAACTCAAGTCTACACTGTTATTAAAGAAAAAGGGAAAATATAGGGGTCAGGTCTCAGTGTTTTGGTTATAGGACTTTTATTTTGAATTTATGGGTGTATGTTTATGTCCTCAGTCACAGTGTCAGGTGTCCTGTGTTTTAGTTAAATGACAGTTTTGTGATTGGTTAAAGTCTGAGTGTGTGCTGTATTTAAGTTCTTTGAGTTTCAGTCTTGGTTGCTGGTCAACCATCACGCTGACCCTCACTATTTCCTCACGTTACCTGTCCCTCTTGTGTCTTATGTTTGGTGTTCCTTTGTTAGGCTATAGTGCCTTTTTGTTATGTATTAGTACTGAGTCTGTGTCTTTCACTTCCCCGAGGACATGACGTGACAATAGGCCTGCATGTTTCATTGATTTGTGAACGCAAACTAATACTTTCAGAACTTAAAAAGTTATTTTTTATGCAAATTGTAAAACAAGTATAAAAACATTACATTAGTATAAAAATATTACTGTAAATGGTCTTGGATTCAGTTTGGGCTGAATCACTCTTCATGACTTCTTCAGAAAACTGCTGTAGACCGAATAGGCAGATATATGTAAATGCACATGGAATATGTAAATGACATCATTATATCACAAAAATGCATGCAGTTATGAAGGGCAGCTTTTGCCACTGTGAACCCCTATGCATATGTGAACCCCATTAACTGAGGACTTCATGATTTTCACAGTATTTACATACTGAGTCAAACTCTCATTAAAATAGCAAAAAATTGGTTATTCATGTTGTGAGGCCTTAAAAATAAATGATTCAGTCCTGCACCAGTGGCCTTTTTTCCCTTACATTTACATGTATTTTTGTTCATTGGCCTAAAGACTTTGAACTAAGCCCTCACATCCCTGTAGTATTCTATATTATAAAAATCTGTGTTTGTCTACGGTCTTTGCCACCTTGCCTTTATGAGAAATGCCACTCTAAACACTGGCTATGCAAACAGTGCCCTCAACCATCACCTGTTCTTTTCTGATGACAAAGATCTTACATTGTCTCTATAGCAACCACGTCACTGAGCCAAGCATAACGTCTCTGTTTCATAGTTCTTTGTAAAGTCAGAGATAGATGAGGGAGGGAAGGAAGAGATGATGATAAAGGAAGGAGTAAGAATGGCCTTAATGAGTGCATGTCTTCATGTTAATTAGGCATGCACTCCTTAACACCATAATGTTAATCTCCCTTCACTAAATGGCCAAAAATGTCTGCCTCTTTGCTGTACACTAACTGTCCACATTTTATGTCCACTCACCTGTCGCTCCCCTACAGGTGTACAAAAACAGACGGTAGGCCATCAGGTGCTCTGGCCGGATATGTGTTTATCTGTACAGTATCATTCAGCTCTCTCATACTCCTTCCCCAATCTCTTTGTCTTATTATTAAATAAATACATATTATCGAGACCAAAAACATCAAAACAGTTAACTCAAGTATCTTCAAAACAGTTAACTCAAGACAAGAAACAAAACCTTTACATACTTTTAATAAATTAAAAGTAATATTTATACTGTTTATACTGTCTGTCAGTGTTAATGTATAGTTTTAAAACCTCTGTTTAAGTGTTTGGTTTATTTTATAAGTGAAAATAGGTACACACTCATTAAAGAGAGTGCAGTTAAATGAGGCATTACTTTTGCATCATTCCTACATATTTGCTAACTTAAACACTCTGAAAAAAACACCAGATACTATTTCACAGAAGACAACTATTTGTACATCTTTCATAACAACTGATGTAAACCTACACAAACATTTATAAAGGTTTATTCCAACAAGGTTATAAAAGCTATTCCAAGTGAAGTGTCAACAGGATTGACTAATGCATGAATAATGCATTTATGACAACTGACACTGGTTGGAATAATCTTTATAAATGTTCATGTAGATTTATGTCAGTTGTCATGAAAAGCTTAAAGATCCTGGCCTTTAGTGAAGTGTTATAAAATGTAAATATAAAATCTATCATATTTTTATGATAATGCAACCAGGGCTGCCCAATCTTTTGCATATGACTGTAATGGGATTTTATTCTGAGTAAATTTGGAACATTTTCACTGATCCATTTGTCATGAAGTGTTCACACAAAGTAAGTGGCAGCTGCTACCACTTGTGGGTTAGAATGTTGCTAACATGAATTGTGTTTTAACATATTAAGTCACAAATTAAGTTATAGTTTCTAACTGTATACCAGCAAGATCGGTGGAGCTACATTGTAGGTGTTTCTAATAAAGTGGACAGTGAGTGGATATTGAATTAATTTGTGTGTTCACATGCATGTGGCCTTTCATGCTGTTTCTGTGCATTACAGATGAGCTGTTCGGGCAGTGCCTCGAGCAGCAGGAAGGGAGATTTCGCTATAGGGTAACTGCAGCCTTATTGGACAGACTGCAGTCTTTACTACAGATGCTCATGAAGGAAGGTCAGTCATACGCACACACACTTTCATAATGATTGTTTCATCTTATCTTACATAATAGCTCTATTTAGTACAGGCTGACTGCAGAGGCTCTTTTTAGCTTGTGGAACTTGCTTTGTTGCCATAGGAACATAAACCCAGCAAGCCATGTGAAGCTACATCAGGTAACAGCAGTACCTATACACTAGGTGTATACTCTCTTGATTGACATAGCTTTTGTCTGCTGTTTTTGCAGGGCTGACCTGGCAGGATGATGTTACTCAATCTGTCATCGACAAGGAACTCAGGAAAGTTAAGAAGATACCGCTGCCATCTGCTTCCAAGAACACTCCCGCCTCTGAGTAAGGGATCTAAGGGACCGTTTTATTTTGAAGTGTAAAATTAGTATTCTAGTGCATTAAGGAGCCTATTATCATCCATTATTGATTTTATCAAATCCATTTTCCAACCTCCCTTTATCTCTTAGAATGAAATACATTGTTTTGGTTAGTAGGCCTTTATCCGCTGCCACACACATTATACCAAGCTGGGAAGGTGAAGGCTGGCGCATGCTTCCTGCAAAACCTGTGAACCTGACCACTGGAATCTTTTTTCACTGCAACAGCTCAACGCACTTGAAGGAAAACACTAACAGACAGTTTTGTCATATCCTCTAACATCATGCTGAATGATGATAAGGACAGGGAGATCCATCTTACCCACCCAAAGAGAGTGAGGCCAATTATGTTGTCTTGAACGTCCGGCCATGGATGACTGTGGCTTCCTCGGTGATCAAACTCGCAGTCTCCCAATTAGAGAGACGTTAAATTCCTAAAATGCTGAATAATCCAAACCAGGATGACAAACGGGGGAAAGCCGGAATGAGCACAGATGATCTGTAGTCTTGTCTTAAGATAAGCATAGAACCCAATCACCTAGATTAAATAAATTCAAACACTCCATTAGATGCAATTAAACCCTTAATTAATACAATGGAAATTGTAAAAAACAAAAAACCCAATGACAATAAAAAAACCATAATGTATCATTCATCCCAGGGTATCACAACAATACATATCCCTATTTATGGCCACAGTCTTACCAGTAAAACCTAAAGCAGTTGGTTTAATTTCCCTCTGTGGGCAGAAACACTACTGATAAATAAATAAGAGACCATGGGCAAGACATCTAATGTTACATTATTTTCCTATTACAGTCCTATAAAAAGAAGTGTTATGTTGTAAACATAACAATATTAGTTACCAGTTAACCTTTCCTCATAGATGGATAAATACATATTTTGACTCTACTGATCTGAATCTGGGTGACCGCATTAATGTTGTCTTACAAAAGTGTTTAACAGTGTTGTGCCAGTACAACGACTGTCAAATGTGTTGTTGGCCAGTACAAGGACTCCCCTCTGGCTTCTTCTATGTGGAGCAGGAGAGAAAGATGTGCAAACAGGCTAGAAACAATCCAAACAACACGGAGGACCAATTAGATTTCTTTAAATTATACTTGGTATAGACAGACTGTTACTGCGCCCCATTTGAGTAGTCCAGCTCTCAGTGTCACAGCTCTTACTCTTTCATCTGACCATCGCCTTCAGTCATTTACTCTGCCTCTTTTTTATCCTGTGGAACAAGCTGTCCTCACCAAATACTGCAAGCTCCCATTTCAGAGAACAGGGTGGCCTTCAGTGCCCCTACACCTGCTAATAATGTAGACATCAGTGCAGTCACATTGTGAACCATTTACACCCCTTATCAAATTTTGATCTTTTTATGAAAAGATTTATCCAGCATTTTTTACCTTAATCTCTATCTGCCTCGTTCATAGCTTGCAATACAATTTCTCAGTGCAATTCTCTGTGCAATTCATTTATCTGGTATTATTAAAACCACATAAAATCAGTTAACTTTATATTTATTTATAAGAGAAAACAATGGGCAGGTGCATCTACTTAAAAGTAAGCTTCAGGTTAACAGGTTTAGTGTTATTTTCTAACAACAGGGACATTACTGTGGTAATCAGCTTTATGATACAGATACGCATTATATGTAGGTTCAGATGAGAAACTTCCCATCTTGTTTCTTTTCTTGTCTCTTATTTCCTCTCTCAGACTTTCTCTTTTTACAAAATTCTTTCCCTGTTAAGGCCAGATGGAGGGCCACCTGATGAGCTCAACCCCAAACCGCAGCATTACTTGGACTATATGATTGTTGATTCTCCCCAGTCCTCCCTCCGCATGCAAAGCCTGGAACCTTACAGGCCTACTTACCAAAAGGTCAGTATTCTGTACGCTTTGAGGGCTTTGTGTGGTCTCAAACTTTAATTTCTCTGTATAACTCACAACAGTTTCCTAATAACTACTGAATAGTTATTTGAAAAATAATTTGAAAAGTAGAGGTATGTAGATCAGAACAACATACAACAGTTCTGTTACTTCAGTACATAAGTCAATAAAGAGTCAAGTTAGAATAAAAGGATTCTACTAAAACAACTTGAGCTAAAAGGTCCAACGGTAAAAGAAACTCAATAAGTAATATGTTCTCAATAGTGACATAAATTTTGTTAGCCAAGCCTCTCTTTGTGTATATTAAATGTTACTGTATGATCATCCCCCACCACTGACTTGCCCCTCTATCACCCCCCACACCAACAAGAACATTGTACATTGTACATCAAAGAGGAGACATTGCACTGTTCTATTGATATTACAGACATAGGCGCCTGACCCATTATTCCTTTCAAAATCATTAGTTTCCGCCCCGCCACTTTTTGTTTTCTTGGGCAAAAGTCGTGTAGAGTTCAGTGCACATATTTAAATATGTCCCACCAAATCTGGACATATCTGATTTAACAAAGAAACATGACTAAAAATGACTAAAATTTACTGAGCAGAGATGCAACCTTTCTGGAGTCCACCAGGGGGCCACAGCCCTCAGTTTGAGAGCAACTGCTCTATAGAACTGCAATTGATCTTAATTACATCCAGTATCCATCAGCATAAGAACTGATGTTTGTAAGGCTCTCTTTGTGTAATTGTAAAATAAAATGCTAAGATGCTAAAGCTTCAAACTGATATGTGTACCAAACAAAGTAGTAAAAGTTCAGAACCAACTTGAACATACTGAATATTCTGTATTAGGGTGATTATTAAGTTTATTATGTTTGTATCCTCCCACCATACAGTACGGTTACCAAGATGAAGAAGAACGCTCTCTGAACCTGGTGCAGGACGACATGTACCCCGCATCCTCTTCTCACTCCAAGGGGCCCGCACCACACTCTCTGGACAAGGATACACAGCTGCTTCAAGATCTAATGGCTCTCCTCCTCTCCTCACCGGCACAACCCACCTCCCGCCACAGGGTGGCCACACCTCTCTCCACTTCATCTTTCTTCCAGGGTTTGGACTTTCCAATGGACTACAGCAAGGACTACGTTTCCCAGGACGTGGAGATTAGCAGCCAGCAAGAAAAGAAGAAGACCCCTGAGGTGTATGGTAAGTTTGACGGTGAGTGTGAACTGTGTATGTGTGGAGTACCTGGAGTACTGTGGCCTTACATGTTTTAGTGTTTTTACTCCTTTAACACACCAGTGTCACCTCAATACAGACTTATCAATTATCTGATTATCTAAGAGCAGGTGATATGGCAAAAATATAAAACCATGCTATTGGAGGGCATTTTCAGGACACATATTATGCTCCTTAATTTGCTTTTCCAAGATTGTAAAGAACGCTTTGTGACAGCGACCTTATCTTTTATCAAAATTTGCCTGAGATTTAACTTCTGCAAAGTCTTCCTTCTACAGAGACAAGTTTGAAGAATTGGCATCCAACTCTCACACGCTCTTTGCCACCTTTTTGTCACAATACTGCACAGTTTCTTGAATTCTCACCTCTCTCTCAAGAGGATGTGTCATTGCTCCTGATGTCCAGAAAACCCACCATGTCTCTGCTTGACCCTATCCCATCAAGTAGGGTCCGATGATCTCCTCAGATTAAATCCCACAAATCGCCTACATCGTCAGTGGTTTCTTAACAACTGACCATGTCCAATCTGCTTTCAAGTCTGCTCAGATATCAACAACTACAGACCAGTACCTCTCCCAAGTCCTGGAACATGCTGTTTATAACCAACTCAACATCTTTCTTTCACAAAACAGCTAGATCAGCCAACCTGTCTTCTGCTTTGATTCTTCTTGACCTTTCTGCAGCCTTCGACACAGTTAACCATCAGATCCTCCTGGCTATTCTCTCCAGCCTTGGGATATCGGGCACAGCCTGGCAATGGTTTGCTTCCTACCTTGATGACTGGAGGTACAAGGTAGCATGGCATGGCTCCCAGTCTGCACAGCGAGGATTGTCCACTGGTGTTCCTCAGGGCTCGGTCTTTGGGACGCTTCTCTTTTTTTTCTATATACTGGTTCTTTTGGGGATGTAATAGCCTCACAGGGCTTTTCCTACCACGTTTATGCAGCTGACACTCAACTCATTTTCTCTTTCCCCTCCAGTGATGATCAGGTCTCGACCCGCATCTCAAACAATCTGGCTAACATTTCCTTTTGGATGGTAGCCCACCACTTCAAGCTAAATCCCAGCTTCTTTTCATCAAAGGGAGTCTATCACCAAGCCATGACCTCACAGTTGCTTTTGAAAACTCTGTTATTATCCCCTCAAAGAAGGTAAGAAATCTTGGTGTCATGCTAGATGTCTTTCCTGTCGCACTTTGACCACCTCTCCAGGACATGCAGATACCTTCTTTAGAACATCAGAAGAATTCAACCCTTTTCACCACTGAAACCACGCAGTCATCTCTACACTGGACTACTGCAACTCTCTACTGACTGGACTTCCACTGAAGGTAACAAGAACACTTCAGCTGATTCAGTGCGCAGCTGCGAGATTAGTCTTCAATGTTCCTAATTCTTGCACACCACGCCTCTACTACGGAAACTTCACTGGCTCCCTGTGGCCGCTTGCAAGTTCAAAACCTTAACACTTGCCTTCAAGGCCAAGAGCGGACTTGCACCACCTTACTAATCGGCACTGATCAAGCAGCGTGTCACTTCTCGTCCTCTCAGAGCTTCAAGCACTGCTTATCTGGAACCTCTGTTGCTGAAAAGAAGACGACATGCATATACATATATATCTTTTTCTATATATTTAAGAAACACCCCGGGCACTTACCCTCTTAACTGTTTGTCCTTATTTGTTTATTAACCTCTGACTTTTTTCTTTTGACAGAGTTTGTTAAGGTGTGTAACATAGCTGACAGTAACTTGGTTAAAAGCAGGTGTTGATCTTAGTGTAGCTTTACAATTATAAAGAACAGACATATACTACTTAAGCACTGCTGTACGTCACTCTGGATAAGAGAGTCTTCTAAATATCGTTAACGAAAATGTAGGAAGCCACAACAGTCAAAATACACCTGCAAATAATAATAATAATCAGCAGCAGTTTATGTGGTTACCATAGACCACTTGTTGATTATGAGCTTTACATTGATCAGCCATAATATTAAAAGCACCCGCCTAATTTTTTTGTGTGGGCCCCAAAAGAGTTGAACTCAAAAAGTCCTCTGAAGGTGTGCTGTGATATCTGGCACTGAGAAGTAAGCAGCAGATCCTTTAAGACCTGTAGGTTTCAAGGTGAGGTCTCCATAGATTAGACTAGATTCTCCAGCACATCCCAAAGCTGCTTGATCAGACTGAGACTCTGCTTGATCAGACTTAAACTCTTTGCCATGAATGGCTGTACTTGGTCTCCAGCAATTTTTAGGTAGATGGTACATATCAAAGAAACATTTACATGAATGCCGAAACCTACATGATTTCCCAGCAGAACGTTGCCCAGGGCATCACACTGCCTCTGCTAGTTTGCTTTCTTTCCAAAGGGCATCCTGGGGCCATTTCTTCCCTGGGTAAGTGACACACACCCACACACACACAGTCGTCCACGTGATGTAAAAGGAAACGTGATTCATCACACCAGGCCAACTTTTGGACCAGATTGGACCAACTCCATAGACCAGATTGGAGGCTCACATGCCAACTGTGGGCAATTGCTGTGGTGCATGGGGTCCGCATGGGTCTGACCGGTCTGTGACTCTGCAGCCCCATATACAGAAAATGTGCTTTATATTCTGACACCTTTCTGTCATAGCCAGCATTAAATTTTTCAGCGATTTGTGCTACAGCAGCTCTTCAGTAGCTCTTCTGAACCAAATGGACTAGTTCTTTGCAAGTAAGTTGTTCTTCCTTGGACCACTTTTGCTAGGTAGTAACGACTGCCAGGAACACATGCTGAGATCTGCAGTTTTAGTGATGTTCTGCCCCAGTCGTCTGACTATCACATCTTGGCACTTGCTGCCTAATATTACATGCTGCCTAATATTTCCCACCCAATGACATGTGCCATTACAATAAATAATTTAATGTTATTCACTTCAGCTGTGGTTTTAATGTTGTGGCTAAATCCTGTGTATATAATCTATGTAACCTGTTTTGTGAAGAATGCAATTGTGCAGAGTTGTATTGACAATACCTAAATTGTTTTCATAAAAGTACAGTACATGCACCTCTAAGATACAATGTACAATGTACAAAGTTCAATTGAACCTTTTTTAATCGGTGCACATTAAAGTAAAATAATTACTAAGAGCTAATACTGAACAATTTGGGGGCAAATAACTAAATATGACTTCTCAATGTGATGAATGTGCTTCAAAAATCTGCTAAAATGTTTGGTGTCTGAAGTTAATGTAGGTTTATACCTCACCAAATGCGCATTATGTAAACAACATTTCTATACACTTCTACACTCTGTGTCAACATGTTCAATAATAGCTTTGCTTATGTGATCACTAACACTGTGACATACAGCTATAAACTGGACCAAAGTATGGAACACAGCTAAAAACAGTAGTATGAGTCATCACGTATCTTGAATTATCTGTGTATTTGTGTGTACATCTGACCTTTTCTATGCTTTTGGACTTGCTGATTTGTGTATGTAGAGCCGACTCAGCAGAGTCTGAATGAGTTGTTAGTGCAGCATGGTTTTGACCTGGCTCATCTGAACCCTAAAGAGATGGAGCGCCTCTTCACTGTGCTGGACCTCCTGCAGAATGAGCCTCCAATCACACAGAATCAAGGTGAGCGAACCCGGTGCAGTTCAGTCCTCTTTATACCATCATCATAGCTCATTATAGCATGAGCCATCTCTGTATAGCTCAACAAACCCAGTTCACTACATTACCATTATTTTGCACGCTTTATTCTAAAGAACAGTAGTTTTTGTTTGGACACGCACTTGAACATTTTGTTCTTTCTTTTCCCTTAGATCATGCTGATTCGGCTGCCCCGCAAAAATTGGTATGCTTATTTATCCAATTCTTATGCTATATCAGTGTTAGCAATGTGTTAGTTATTGGTGTTGTACTTGTTAGCTCCTCACTGTTGCATGATTTGACCAGCAGAGGACAGTGTATGCACTGACTGCAGGAAATGGCTGTCCACCAGAATGTTTCACAGTCAAAAAACTGAATGTGAGTTTGGCTGAGCAGATTTAAAATATGTTGCCTTTTAACAGATGAAAATCACAGAGGCGAAGATGACACACGCAGTGGAAAAACCTTCAGAGCCAGCCATCTCTTCCACTTCCTCCTCCTCCTCTGCTCTTGAGGGCTCCTTGCAGAATAACGACATCATAAAGGGGGACAGTGTACCAGGACCTCCAGCCCCACTAAAACAGGAGAAGGGGTGGAAGGGAGAGGAAAAAGTGTGGAAGGGAGTCTCCAATAAATCACCCATACAGAATCAAACCAAATATAAAGAGGAATATGGATACATCGTTACAAACCAGAGGTAAAACCATTGCCACATGGGTGCTGAACTGACTGTTCACCTTTGACGTTTGTGAGCCTGTTTATTCCTGTTTCAAGTTCATCGCTGTCAGTGTTTTGTGTTCCATTTGTTATCTGTCCTTGGTGACCACGCTGAGTGTGAATTGGGATAGTTCCATGCATCAAAACCTCACATAATAGCTGTCAAGCAGCGAGGTGGACTGCCTGTCTGGTTTTTTTTTTTGTGTTGTCTGTTCGTGTGTGTAGAGTATGAATGTGTGTGTCTCTCTGCAGTCCCCTCTCTCTGTTTGATGGGGTTCGTCTGCTGGAAACCCTTGCTGGGAGTATTCACCTCACCACTGGCTCATTCATCAATATCAGGTAGGCCCAGAGACAGTGTGTAGTTTCAGTCTCTAACTTAGGAAAGTTCCAGGCTGTGCTTTGGTACATCCCACGTAGGCCAGGCTTAACCCTCTGGCCCTTCTCGTTTTTACTATACATTCAGCGTCCTCGTTGACACTTTTGGCCAATTGAAACCCATGAAAACTACATTTTTTAATTCCTTGTTATTTACAATGTTAAATCATACAATTTAGGTTAAAACGCTTTCATTCTAAACTCAACACTTGAAAAATGTAGTTTTTAGTGTTCCAGATTGTCATTTATCCATTTTTGGCCAAGCGAGCAATTTTATATAATATTTTACATAATGGCCATATATTTATATATTTTTTATATATTGTTATATACTTTTTTGGTATTTTTACTAAATAAAATTTGTAACTAACATCAGTTCTTGTCATAAGTATCAAATATCTATTTCTTTGTTTTTTTTTTAATCCTTCAAATACCAGTTTGTTTGCACAATGCACTTTTATTAAACTGATTAACAACAACACTGAATTTTATTTTCATGCACAAACACAAAACCATTATCTGACATCCTTGAGGTCACAC
>JBBPCY010115079.1:0-18382 GCA_037974405.1 Brachyalestes nurse | reverse complement strand
TGCCATACATTTTGATTTAGTTAAGATGAGTCTTTATTCAAACAGAAATCATATTCCCTTGGACGAAAGCTGTTGAAAGTCCCCGTTCAGTGTCACTCCAACCGCGTGCATTTAAATTGGATATTAAGTGTGCGAGTAAAAATTAAGCCCATCACTTACATCAGATGTAAAATAATCCCATAAAACAATTCCATATCAGCCATCTGCTCCACAATTACAGCAGGAGAGCTACTGATTGGTGGGCCGCTTAGAGAGCGCCCACTCGGTCAAGTGCACGAGGCCAAACAGTTTGGACAAATTTAATATATTTAATACTTTTAGTTAAGAAACCATATTCCATTGCAATTATTTATAGGTTTATGGTCTCCTGAGTAAATGCTTTTGTTTTATTTTGCCATTATCAAAAAATAAGGTAAGAAGGTACAATTCAGTCGTTTCTTAGATTTGCAAGTAAGCGTCAGTATTCGAGTTAGAAGTAAAGAAATGACCCTGGTTTGAACAAGTGGCAAAAAAGATTTTGTAAAAGCAGGAGGACAGGGAATGCTACGAAAGAGGACAGCTTGGTGACTGTAGCTAAAGAAACTCGAATATTCGTTCCGAATATTAGAACAGCGATTAATTTGCACTTATAACGAATATTAATTGTATGAACTAGAAGGCGAAGCAGTGGAAGGTGGAGTGGTGTGTCAGAACAGGCAGCAGCGTAGGATGGTGTGACGGTGGGTTTTTACGGTGAGATGGGATGGTGGGACGGTGTGATGTTGGATGGTGAGATGGTAGGATGTTAGTATAGTGGGATGGTGTGATGGTAAGATGATGGGGTGGAGGGATGGGGAGATGTGAGATGTGGGGTAGTGAGACGGTAAGATGGAGGGATGGTGTCATGGTGAGAGCTTGGGATGCTGCGAGGGTGGGATGTCTGTATGTGTCTGAGGCGTCTCGAGACTGAAAGAGTGTTATGTCGTGTTTTTTCCGAGCCGGGTGGGTTTTTTGCTGCCCGGCACGTGGTGGGTGTGGTGATGGTGTTGATGGTGGTCGTGCTCAGGAGGAAAAGGACTGGCGTGTAATGAAGTTGATGCAACTCGCGCTCTGAGATGGTGGGTGTTTTGCAGCCTAATTATCGTGGTCACGCGCCGTGACTCGGGTGAGCTGAGTGATTATGAACCAGATGCAGAAATAAACGCACCGGCGGCCTCGCGCTCAACCAGTCTCCGAACCACCACTGTGTCTCTGAACAGTGACGCACGCCGGCCCTCCAGTGTAGAAGTGCTGAGTGGTCTTTACAGCCTCCCGTCACCCTGAAATATATTGAAACCCACAGAAGTCAGTCAGGAGTTCCAGACCTGTAAAAGACTGCTCCAAATTGCAGCGTCAAATCTTCCATCTTTCATCTATCTGTTCTAATCGATTTTCATTTGTTATTTATTCGTTAATTAATTAAATTAACTCGTCTTATTTATTATTTTATCTGTCTTTAAAGAACAGCCTGTTTAATTATTTATTTATTTGTTCGTTCACTCATTCGTGTATTAATTTATTATACTTCTGTTGTTTCTTTAAAGACAGGGTACTTACTGTATCTGTTTTATTTGTTCTTTTTTCCGATCATTCCTCTGTGATTTGTCCCCGAATCAAAGCAAGCAGATTTTTCATCATGTAAGTCTTTTCAGTAAATGGTTCAGTTTTTAGGTTGGTGAAGGCCCTGTTTTCTTTCTCTAGAAAACCACATGCTAAAACGCTCCGTGCGAGAATAGCGCGAGCAGGACTTCATGGGGTCTGTAGGTAACGCACCATCGATCACCTGAAACAGCCAAAAAGTTGCCTTTTGTTCAGTTTCACTGGGATGAAAAGGACTGAACTGTCCTGCTAAGTCACCCTTTCACCTTTAACTCGAGACCTGTTTTCTAGTGTTAGGGTGTTAAAATCATGATCTCTGTTGGGAAACATTGTCAGCCCCAGCTTTAGTATCCTCAAGTTTTCTCCTAAATCTGCATTCTGCACCACATAATATGTTACATTCTTTCCTAAATCAACATTAACTGTAACAGTAACCCTTTCACCTTTACCTCAATACCCGTTTTCTAGTGTTAATAATTGTCAACCCCAAATTTAACTTTAATATCTCCCACTTTTTACTCATAAATCAGCATTCTGCACCACAGATATTTCATATATTAATATTTGCCCACAGAATATGCTGTTGACACATTTCCTGAAAGTTACAGCAGATTTAAACACTGAGAACTGAGGGTTCTCCTTTTGAAATATTGGAACATTGGTTTTGTTACCCTCTGAATGGCACAGAGAGCAGTGGATTCAGCAGTGTGCAACCATGCAATGCCCCCCCCCCCTTTTTTCCTCCAGCAGTGAGACCCTCTCATGGTAGAGGGAGGAGAAGGTACCTACCTACCCAACTCAATAAAAGCCCAGCGGAGCTGAACCCACCAATCTCCACTGCCCTCTCTCATCAGGAGGCAGATCCTTAAGCTTCTTAAGCAGCTCTTCAGAGGGAGATTTAGCTAATGGACCAAACACCACCTAATATTTCACTCTACAACAGCAGAAATATGGGCTTCTGCTCTAATAGCATGGCACTTGTGATCTTCTTGCCATCATCATCATCCCAGTGTTTAAAAAAAAACCTGACTGATGTTTATAGGTTAAAGTGGTCAAATAGTAAGGGATAAATGGTACATTCTTGGCACTGTTTAGCCCAATTATTATTTTTTTGTTATTACAAAATGTAAACATTTCCTTTTTAAACAAAATTTGGTCAATTTTTAATAAAACAATAAATATAATGCAAAAAACACCTCTAAAATCTATGTTATTAGATTTTCATCCAAGACATATTTACAAAAATTGCATCAACCAAATAGGAAGTTCTGTGGTGCTTTCATTTACTATACAGAATTTAGAATTGAAAAAAGGTTAAAGTTGGTCATTTTGCTACCCCCATTTTTGCTTTTGATAAACTGTCATTTTCCAGAGTTCTGTGAGTTGACCTGCTTAAAGCCTATGACCAGACCTTGGTCTTATGTTGGAGATTCCTTTATGTAGGCTAACTCCACTCATACCTTCTGCCCAGACCATCATATCAGCGCTTGTCAGCCCAAAAGTATGTTGTTCTCAGGAATGACTGCCCTAATTAAAAAAGTTGCCCTGCTTTTTCCATATTAATCTACTGATTAGGTCCCAGTGTAAGTACTACTGTAAATCAACCCAAAGGCCATTTTTATGAGAGATGGTGTTGGAGAACATGCGCTCCACCAGGTCATACTTAGGTTTTCAATTAACGTGATGTTATTAAAGTAATAATTGTCCTAATGATATGCTCTCCATTTCTTTGGGGACCGAGCCTTTAATTTAATTTTCCAAACCAGTTGAACTTAAAGGACTCACTGCAGTGCTTCATTAGGATGTTTTTCCTTTTTGGATTTTTTAAAACATGAAGCTCTACACCAGTGGGAACCAAAAGGCAAATATGTGTTTCTAGACATTAGTGTGAGTTTATTTCTGATTTGTATGGTATTTGGAATGGTGGCGAGGAAGTCATTTAGGATTTTAGCAAATATTTTCACAAGTAATTGTCTTACTGGTGTTGTAAGGTAGTTTTGTAGAACATATGACATCCCGTTTTGTTATCATAAAAATCAATTATTCCTAGATTTTTATTATGGCTACATAAAATATAAAATATTATGTGTTTATTATGAATACATTCCTTTGGTCCTGAAGTAGATGGCTGAGAGCAGGTCAGCTTTACTTTGGTGGATCATTTGAGACAGTTTTTGGGAAGTTTATGGATTTAGAGGCAATAAAGTGAAATGTTTTGCCTAATCACTGTTATATCCGCCTAGTTTATGTGCTTCAAGATACTACATACTTGATTAAGAAGAGGAATCTACAATATTAAATTTGAAGAAGATACATATTCATGTCCAGCATGCCAACAGGCACTTTGTGTCTACTAGAGAGCACTAACATTATTCCATAAATCAGACACCAGGGTTATTACTTAGATGATCCTTCAAAAATGTACACACATCTAACACATGTTATAGACAACAACAACATAATAAAATACAACACACCTACTGCTAGCAGTCTATGCAGACTATTAACTATACTAACTGAATGATATTATTCCATACACTGTTTGCATAATCTTGAGTTCTACACAATATATTAGCCAGCAGGTAAAAAACTTGTCCTCAACTGGTTAACATGCTTTTTAGAAGTAGCTGAAATTGTTTTTAATAGCTTATAATCTCTTATTCGCATGTAACATTATGTTGGTCTGTCAGTCTTACTTGTCCAAAAGTCTCTGTAATAATTATTCATTATGGTTCAGTGGTTTACTGCTTTTAGTTGCTAATTTAGCAACTGTTTTCAAGCTAATGCTAATGATTAAATCTCAAAGCTCTCAAGGAAACAGCAATGTAAAGGGGCTTGTTGGTTTGTAATGCAAAATCCAGATCCTTAATTGTTTCTGTTTTAAATGTTTACAGGATTTTTGTTCATTTGACATATTTACATATTAAAGGTCCTGGGGGCATTAAGGGACTATTGCAAAAATGGACCAAACACTCATACAATAACAGAAATATGGGCTTCTGCTTTTAATAACATGGTGCTTGTGATGATCCGTCTGCCATCATCACCATCTCAGTGTTTTTAGTGACTGGTTTAAGTATAGCCTGACTGGGAGTATATAGGTGAAACGATTAATGGTGTGATCTTGGCAGACTGTTTACTTAGCCCATTTTTTGACAATTTTACTTTTTTGTTTTTACAAAGTGTAAACATTTTATACCTTTTAAAACCAAAGGAAGCTTATATCCCTTATCACATACATGCAGTCATTTGGTAATTTTTTGTGCTATTAGATGTTCATCTAAGGCATGTATATAAAATGGCATCAACCAATGAGTCCCTTGTTGTTTTCTCTGATTATAGAGAATTTAAAAATGAAAAAAAATTCTCCCAAATGTCCTATTCGCTCTTTAGAAACTGTCAGTTTTCAGATTTCTGTGGGTTGACCTGTTTAAAACCTATGACCAGACATTGGTCTTATGTTGGAGCTTCATTTATGACACATTTACATAATAAAAGTCCTACGCCCATTAAGGAGCTATTGCAAAAAATAAAAAAATCATGACAACAAGAAGTATTTCCAACATATATGCACAGATTGCATGCATGCTGCTCGCAGACCACTGGTTTACAGTACGGGTAGGGAGGCCATGCATCTCTATTTTACATGAAGACCCTCACTATATAGCCCCCCTCACCCCTAAACTCCTATTGTTCCCTCAGTGACTCTCCTGAACAGCGGCAGAGGCTGGAGGATTAGATGTCGAGCCCTAACAGGATCTTCATTTAGCTGTTCATTGACACAGTAATGCTGACTGCACTACTGACAAACAGCAGCTCCAGTCACTGTAGTTCCACAGACAGTGATCAAACACAGCTTTAAATAACCTCAGAATACATAGAATAATCCTAGTATGATTAAACTAGGCTTTGACTAAAAATGATGTTGTAACTAAGATTTGACAGTAACTCAGAACACAGACTAATGAATCCCTCAGGCCTCAAAACCTCAAACGTTTCTACCTTGTTTGTCCTCTCTGGTCATATTAAGCATGACTGATCATAAAAGTAAAACACACATATTATTAACTAATGAAATTCAGGCATGTCATCCAGTTATCACCACAAATTTTACAAGGAATTTATATGCAATAATGCAACCAAAAACCAAATACACAATATACCAGTAATACAAAGATGTGCAATTATCATATATACACTTCCATTATAAGTATATATGAAACATTTATGCTTCAATTACTATCATAAATTATTCAGTCACTACTATGAACCATGGAAGATATATGGTTGACAGAGAGGCACTGAATTGTGGATCTACTTATGATCAGTTTTAGCTTAGTTATGAAATATATTTTCCTTTTAAAGGAAAATCTCCATTTAGGACTAGGTTTAGTATGAGATTAAAAATGTAGTATGAGATGTAGTATGAGAGTATGAGAAAATGTTTAATTTTTATACTATCCATTAAAATGTTTTTTGTCCAGAATCTGAAAATGAGCCTTTTATACCTAGTTACTCATCTCTGGTCATATTAAGCCTCATTGATCATACCAGGGAAAACACATAAACACATGTTATTCCGTTATCACCCCAAATTCAGATTTTTCATGGAATTTATGAAAATAATGCAACCAAAGCCCAATAAAATGTGTATAAAATATACACAGGTATACCAAATATTCTACAATTAATACAAAGATGTGCACTGATAATATATAAACACACATATACAAAACATCCCAACCTAACCGCACTTCATTTTCAGCTCATTTGCAGTGTGTGAAGCCCATGCCTGTGCCCACTGTGAATAGCTGTAGGTCACAGTTTGATGTTTGAGACCTGTCTGAAAGTTCAGAGTCCTGCCACGCCGCGTAAACAAACAAATGACAAGGAGTGGAAGAAGAGGGACCTCATCAACACCTTGAGTGGAGCAATAATTAACCCACTCCTGAGGTGGAGAACACAACAGGCTCATGATCTCTGCAGGTGAGCCCTGTGCTGCACAGCTTCCAAAAGCCGAACTCTCAGGCAGGAATGGGCATGTCGATACTGAGGCATCAGTATTTACAGTCCTGTTATTACCTTTAGACAGTGAGAATTATATAGACTGATATGTCTATATAATCTAAAAATCCCATTCTTTATGGGAACCTTTTATGTTTAAGTCATGAAGTCATTCTGTTCTGAATTGGATTTGGGCGATGTGCAATTCAGCTGTTTAATCTGTGAATTGATTGAATGGAATTGAATGTTAATCTCATTACTTCATCATCTGCCGCTATTTTATTGCAATTATTTTTATTGCTATAACAGTATACTAAATCTTTACACACAGTAAATCTTTACACCCTGTTACACTGTTATTTGTTATACTAATGTTCTTGTCATTGTGTTGCACAATTGTTTATTGTCCATCTTTTTATTTTTTCTATTTTCTCATTATCTTTTATTCTCTCTTGTTGTACTGAGCATGGGATTGACACAAGAATTTCTTGTGAATAAATAAAGTTCTTTCTTATTTTATCTTTTGATAAGATGGGGCTAATTTTTTTTTTACTTGGTTAAATTTGCCATCTCCCCTTTACACTGTGTAAAAAGGTCATGATGAATTGAAATACAACGATCAATTTAGTTTTAAATGTATTTACATTAAAGGTTAAGAATGTTCAGTCTGTATACATCCTCTAATGCACAGTGGTGCCGGGGAAACACCAATTTTCCTCACTTTGACAACTAAAGGCTTAATAATCAAACCAAAAAAAATAAAAATGGTTTATATTGTACACATTTATACACCAGTTTCCATAAGAAAATATGGAATATTTTTCATAATGTGTCCTTCAATATGTTTGTGTTTTAGTAGAGCCTATGTAAAAAGTTCACTTTTGAAATATTAAAAGCATACTTATTTGTTATTAGAAACTTGAAATATTTATAAGTAAAGTCACTTATATGGTCACTTGATGCAAGCTACAGATTTTACATTTAGAATTAGTATGTTTTAAGTTTAGAATAATTTATATGAAATTATTTATTTTATTTATAATTATTTTGCAACTTTAATTTAGAAACCTACTTTATTTAGAATTAACATAATATTAAAATATTACTGTCTAGTCATTCACAGTCAGTCCTTTTGTGTAGCAGTCCGCATACAGTATGTTTTACTAGTGAAAAATAAGAATAAAAATCAGCTCTGAAATTCTGGTAGCCTAAAAATGAAAATCACTTTCATTTGTATTTAATCCAGGTTTCAACATTCTTTTGGGTAGAAATCAAAGCATCAGTGCGTTGCGTCACGGTAATCATTTTACACTAGAATACTTGAACACTTAATACTGGAATACTAGAATACTTGATACTAGAATACTACAATACGTTTTACTAGACTATTTAATAGTGCTGCAGTACTTAATAGGCTATTTATAGATCAACCAGTATACACACACATATATATGAATGTGGGTTTTATAAAACCCTATATATTACATAAGAATTTTGTTTGTTTGTTTGTCCGTGACGTTGCCCCTCTCCTGCGTCTCTGCTTTGGGCGGGACACCTGGCGCAGCTCCCAGAATTCCCTGCTCCAAAGGTGAACCTGTAGGTCCCCTCGCGAGCATGAGTGTGTCTCCAGAGCGCGCCGGGAGGCGTCTCACTTCACACAGACAGCACGCTCACACACACTCACTCACACACACATGCACACACACACACTTGTCACCTCCGCGCGCTGTCAGAATTTTTCCTTGGTTTCTCATGCAGAAGATAATCCATTGTAAGGCGCGCGCGGTGTGTAATAAAAGTGTCGCGCGTCTGAAAGGGACGGTTCTGGTTTGTAATTCTCCTCTTAATCTCAGAGGATTAACGGGAGACAGCAGTCTCTTCTCGCGGGACGTCATTAACACTCTTTAGCTCAAAAGTAATACTAGGCCTATAATTTAATACCAGCCTTATAATTTAATGCAAGCCTTATAATTTAATATCTCCTTAGACCGGGCTCCTAATCTGCATCACGTTTGATCTCTCTGTAATCTGATCTGGATCACACGAATAAAGATAATGATGCATAATTGCATATTTGAGGTGATTAATGTACGTCAATAAAGTTTCTAGATGTTATATTCTGGTGTTTCACTTTTGTTTCTGGATCTCTCTCTCTCTCTCTCTCTTTGTGTGTCTATATATACAGACGCACACGCAGATTTGTGTATGTGTGTGTGTGTGTGTGTGTATTGCATATTTGGACGTTTCTTTGGAGCTCTATTGAGACACAGAAGATTTTCAGGCTCTGTTCCTGCACAGTAAACATTCTTCTGAGTTTAGACTTAAGGGTCTATGCTGACACCCAGTACTGTACATGTGTTTCCCTATTCAATTTTAATTAGAGCAAATTGAAATGCGTGTTGCTAGTATAATCCTCCTAGACTACATCTGCTATTCTACTGTGTGTAATAATTCTCTGTAATTTCTCTCAGTTGAAATTTTACTTGCTTAAGGCTGGAGACAGCTGTCATAAATCTGCTGTGTGTAGTTACAAAATATCTTTCATTACAGTGATTTTCTCTCTCTCTCTCTCTCTCCCTCTCTCTCTCTCTCTCTCTCTCTCCCTCTCAGGGGAAACCAGTAATTGATATTAATTTCCAGCACTGTATCAGATCAGTAGGTTGTGGAATATGAAAAACTTCATGTTTTTGTCATAATTAAACAGACTGAAGCTGAACCGAGAAAAGGTCTATTGTCATACAAAGTCTACAAAACAAAAAGAAAACAATTCTGTTATGTCTGGGTCTATTTTTCACAGTAGCTGCACTGCACACACACTGCACAAGTCAGTTCATATGAGGCAAATGGCTCTCAGAATCATCACTATCAGATCAACCTTACAGAAAAATGTCTTTTTAATGTAAATTACGTAAACCTTTACACACATATATGTATGTGTGCGTGTGTAAAAAATAACAAAATAATATATGTATTTTACTATTGTACTACTAGGCAACTCCCTGTTGTACTACTAATAGGGGCGTTTGTTTAGTTATTGGTGTAGTAAAGAATTTCTAAAAAAAATTCTAAAAATGTTTCTATGACTACTAATTGATTTACTAGATAGTGGACTACTTTGACATTACTAATTCTTTTAGTACCAAAAATGTTCAAAGTTTGTATAGTGTAAAAATCCACTACATTTGATAGTTTTCTTCTTTGTGAGATGGTCTCTGAAAAAAACACTTACAGTCACTTTGTACTCCCCCATGGTGCACAGGTTTGGCTGTGAATTTGATGGCAGCACACCAACAGGGTGAATCAACACTGGGTGAGCTGCTGGATGGCGATAAATATTTAGCATGGACAGATTTAACACTGGAGAGAAAGGCTGACTTCCTTCAGTCTTGACCCAGTTCACTTGAAGTGATAGCTTGGCCACAGCTTGAATTTACTCCATTTTACTATTTCCTCAAATGCAGATGATCAGCTGAAAAATATTGTGTTTCTTCTTTAGATTTGCGCTGGAGCTATTCTGCTAATGTTGCGAACCAAAAGCACATTAAAAAGCCTGTAGGCACCAGTTAGCTTTGTGCAACCTGCCTCAGACCATATAAAGTTGTGAAGTAATCTTAAATAGAGTTGGCACTGTATGACTTGCTTTTAACTATAAACATGAACAAAAGCCTGTGTATAACTGATGCTTATTGGCTGATAATACTGAATTTAGCATTGTAAAGCATGCTTCAAAATGTATTTTGAAATCAGTGGATAAAAAAGGCATAAATTATTTGTGGTCTTTGTTTCAAACAACTTCTAAAGATGTATTTTTCATGTTCTATCTATTACACGTACATATATACACAGTTTTTTTCCACAAATGCCTTTACAAACATTTCAAATATCTCTTTCTTCGATTCTTTTTTTTTCATTTTCAACAAAGGTACTGTCCTATTCTCTTATAAAGTCTCTGACTTTGTCCAGTAACCACATAAGCAAGTTTATTACTTAATGCAGTTTGAGGAAAGTGTGAGACGATTTTGACATACTAATTGCCCAGTTCTAACTAAAGGTGTATGAGATATTATTACTTATTGTCAGGCTGTGTGTGTGCGTGTGTGTGTGAATGGAGAACAGAATTAGCTGAAGGTTACTGATTGTGCTCAGAACAGCAGGATAGACACACTGTGAGAAAACTGGACACAGACCAAGCTTTTGGCTGAGAAGGTGAGAGAAGGTGGCGGAGGTGTATGTGGCTGAAAGATAGACAGAAAGAATATTTATATCGATAATTGTCCCTCAGGTAGGTGGATAATCCTCATATTGATGTGCATTTGTCTGGTACAGCACTATTGATTTTTACCTACCCAGTCATCAGCTCCACATGACGAGGCCATTTATCCTGACCCGAGAACTGTGAGAAAAGTGTGCAAAGTTTTTTTGTATTGTGGGAAAGCACTGACATTTTCTTTGCTGTAAAAGTGATCTGTGATTTTACTAGTTAATAATTTTTTATCACTTTCATGAATACACATATCTGCCATTGTGTCAGAATGTACTGTTCATGATTTACTTTTCTGTAGTTCTGTACTGGAGCTACAGGGCCACCATGGGACTGGACTGGCGGGGACTCTTGTTTTGACAGTGTGTGGTCTCCCTGGTAGGCTGCCTCCCCTGCCACTTTGGAGGGGCCTGTGTGAGTTCCGTGAGGGCCCCGACAGAGGACCAGGGAGCTCCCCTAGATAGGGGGCTAGGGGGCTCTGCTACGGAGGACACGGTGGGCCTCTACAAGAGGGGCTCTCCCCCGGAGGACACGGAGAGGTCCCCTATGGCCCCCGGCCAGTAGGGGCTGCCATTGGACTAGTCTGGCGGGGACCCTTGTTTTGACACTGGGTGTGGTTTCCCTGGTCGGCTTTAGGAGTAAGTGTTCTCAGCCGGGGTTATAGAAAAAGTATGTTTGGGTTTTCATTTGACTTTGGGTTACACACGTTTTGTATAAAAGTGCTTCTGTTTCAGTTTCGGAGAATACACGGTACGACGGAGAAGACGCAATTAAAGTAATACGGAACTAAATTTACAAGCGTGAGTTTTGTTGCCTTCTCGCCGCGGTGTTAGCGGCTGCTAATCAGGCGTCGTTCGCTCGGCAGGTCCAAAAATGAGACAATACGGAGAGCTAGGTCTGTGCTTTCCTCCCTCAGAACGGTAGCATTTATTCTCTTTCTTCAAAAAGAGCATTCGAGTGGCGAAAAGCACTCGCGAACGGAGCAGCCATGCAAAGAAAAACTTCCCTGCACTACTACACACAGTGTGTGTGTGTGTGTGTGTGTGTGTGTATACATAACACAAAAATATATATACATAATACAAAAATATTACCCTCGACAGGTCAGGTTTGTCTGGTGGCACGAGGGGGAGTTACACAATATTACCTTTACAGCATTTACCAGATGCTCTTATCCAGAGTGACGTACATCAGTCCTCATTTGTTCTTCATACTTGTAAAGCTAGACTCAAATCAACACCTGCTTTTAACCAAGTTAACACTATGTAACACCTTAACAAACCATGTCAAAAATATAACAAGTCAGAGGTTAATACTAGGGCTGTCAGTAGATTAAAATATTTAATCGTGATTAATCTCATGTTTGCCGCAGTTAACTCATGATTAATCACACCTTCAGAGTCCAGAGCATGGGGGTGGAACCATTATAGCAGGTGCAAAGAGGGCATGAAAGCTCGAAAATTGCACTCTTTCACTATGTAGGGCACCATGTAGTGTTGTTTGAAATTCCAACTGTCAATTTCACCCACTGGTTAGTGCACTACAAAATCGCCGCACAACATGCCAAAATCTAGTGTCCACACACTGTACACTACATGAATACACATAACGCTAACATTAGCTGCTAGGTGCTATCGCGACATTTACCACTGGCATTTGATTACGTCTGATGAGCAAAATACGTCTCAGACGTCTCTTGACAAGTATTATCAAAATTAATGCTTGAATTGGATTAATATCTTCAGAATGTTAGCAAGCTAGGATAGAATCCAGTGCACTATTTAAGCAACAGTAAAAACATAACATCCCAAGTGTCCGAAATTAACTAAATGTCGCCTCCCCTTGTTCACTAGTTAACCCCCCTATATAGCAAACACTATGTAGTAAATGAGTGAGCGAGTAAACAAGTGCACTTTTCGAACACAGCTAATGTTTTTGCCAAAAGTTAGTTGTGAGGCAAAATAGTCCCCAAATGTGACTTTGTTTACAGTTTTAGTTTTGGATTCCACAGGTTTAAAAACAACTACCCCTTCATAGAGTTTTCAGGGGTAATTGAAAAGCCTCAATTCAGAAATCACTGTTTTTCATTTTAGGATCTCAAGAGTGTAAGGCGGAGATTTGTCGTACCTTTCCAAACTTGTGTTTTAGCGGAAGTCCAGCATTCTGAAAGGCCTGCGTGATGTCGTGCCTGTAATCTTTGATCCAGATTCCAAGATCCACATCTTTGCTGTAGGTAATGATGTTACATTGCCGGAACCAACCTGCAATAAAGGGTAAAAAATCTAATATTATAACAAACTTCTACCTCCCAATACTCTCAGCCATGTGTGCCACTAAAAGGAGAAGAGTCTGACTGAGAGCGGCAGTTTCGTAACAGCAGTTTCACACATGATGACATTGTCTGAACCTGCTATCTTTTGGTATTGTTTCATGTAGGCAGCTATTGTATGTGTGGCCACATATATTACCATTCAGAAAGGAAATCTAATATACGCTAATATACGAGCATAGGAAAGAAGGTTTACTGACAAACACTTCATCGGATCTACAAGAATCATACGAATGACCAATAAAAAAAATTGCAATACAATCTGACATTATCCTTAGGGTATGTGGGTATGTGTACCTACTTTAAAACACTCCCCTTTAATGCCCCAATACCAACACTGGGTATCCTCACCAAGACAAGTGCCGCTGCTCAACCAGAACGGGACCTGAAGCTCAGAGAGAACTCGAGCAGCCAGGTGGAGAAGACTCTTGGCCTTCATCCTGAAGTCCATGGCCTCTGGAGATGTATCGTCTGGGTACAGCTGGGCAGAGACATTCTGGGTTAAAACTCAGTACACAGTAAGATAAATTTATAAATAATTCAGAGACCATTTTCAAACCTATTAGGTTTTTAGGTTGGTGTTCAGGAACATGCAGGAGTAGATTCCACATTCGGAACATAGTGACTGAGATAGAAACCTGGTAGAAGGCTGCAGCCTCTCTGAATCTGCATTCCAGAAAGCGGCTGTTGGATTGTTCGATGAGGAAGTGAGAGAAGTTTTTGGGAATCCGCACATCGAGCCCATCTAGAGTGGTCAGAATAAGCTCTGGCCTGGGAAAAGAAACACGTAATTGCACATGTGCACAGAGTGTGTGTGTGTGTTTTCCTTCTATTGAAAAGATCAGAATGTGGAGATATGAAAGTTTTGGCTATGACAGCAACATGCTGTCAACAAACATTTTCTTTATATTAATATCTACTGCATATCTAGGGAAATAATTCCTGAAAAATATATGTCAGATATCTATGACTATACTGGTATGTCTTATAGAACTTTATATGCTTTATAACCTTATTGTAGTAAAAAGTATCGTTTTTTGGAAAAACAAATTACTCAGGTCCTTTATTTTTGCTTGTACACTAAAAAAAAAAAAACAGTAAAATTGCAGTCGCCAGATCAAGAAAGAGCTCTTTTTATATTTGTATTGTGTGTGTACTATATTTTCTGTTCTCATTAACGTGGTACCTGTCGTAAGCCCCCGCGTAACGGCCAAAGTCCAGTTTCCTGAAGGGGGCGAATGTGCGGTCCATGCTGCTTTTAAGCCGCAGGGGTCCGTTCCACAAGTAGTTCCCACTTCGCTCGTACATCACGACCACATGCACCAGCCGGCTATTGAAGCGGAAAAGGAGATGCAGAGGGATCTCGCTGCCCATCAGGTCATCCATGCTAACCAGCCGGGGGTCCTTCCCCCGAATCTCCAGCAGCTCCAAGCCACGCTCCTCGGCTGCATCCACCAGACTGGCCTACGTGAGAAGCAGGACTGTAAATCTCTGATCTCCCAACAACTTAAACAGTGCATTTTTTACACCCTTACTGCAAAGCTCTTTGAGATCTGACATTAAAATAGACATCCCTTTATTGCATTTTTGTAATCATTTCTAAAGTTGTATGCAAAAGTTTGATCAGCCCTAGTTTGGTTGATTTTTGCTCCGTGAGAATAAACACATCCTTTACAGAGAACTTCAATATGCTCATTTTAATGTACAATTAGTGTAACAAAACATAATATACAAAATGAGTCAGATTTTGGTTTTTGTGACCTCACAACAGTAATTAATTTAAACCGGGTTGGCTTTACCTAGTTTCCATTGATGGACTGTACGGACGAAAGGAACACTGAAATTTGAACAGCATTCACACACTGCATCAAACTCAGCACAAAAAAATGAGGCAAACTCAGATTTCCATAGTGTTGCTATATATAGAGGCCCTTGAATTTAGACACTCTGTGAGGGTGAACACTCAAAATCGCTTTTCAAACAAACAAACCTGGAAATTCATGATTATCTCAGTGATGTTTCCATTACTGTGGTCAGCATGAGTTTGGCCACACTGCAGTTTTGAAGCTCCATCTACAGCACAGTGATTCCTCCACACAGCTAAACCACTTACGTCATATTTCCAGAGGTTTCCCAGCAGGCCAAAGGTAATGAAGTCCCTGTGTGTGCAGAGGAAGGTGCAGTGGGGGTCTTTGAGTTTGCTGTCCTTCAGCAAAACAGTGTCCTGCGAGAGGAGGTTCAGGGAGACCTTATCCACCACAAACACAGGCAGGCTGAACTTATGGGCCAGGCCAAGAAACTTCTTCACTACATGCTGCGTTTAGAGAGAAGAAAAAATCACAAGCTAAAAATGCAAGGCATCAGTCCCAGCCAGCAGCAGCCAGTCTCACTGACCGATGTTCAGACTAATGATAGCTGTGATTAATGGTATCAAGATCAGCTCAGAATAAAGTTATTCATTCAGTCGCCCAAACACCAGTCAATGAAGTGCAAAGAAAGGAACAGGACATTGATATGAACAGAAGACAAAAATATTACACAATGGGGTAAAATATCTATGGAACATTATAAGACTTTGAAAAAATTGGTGTAAATAAACTTTTCCGTTCATACCACCCTGTGTGAATAATGTTCTGTAATGACGCATTTGACTCACCCACTGTGCCTCCTTCCCCGCCGGGTAGCCTTTACCACTCAAGACATGAAGGCCATTCTGCAAAAAAGGCAAGTCACTAAATCAGATTAGGCCACTCCAAATTGCCATAGATGTTTATTTATTATTATTAATCTGTTCCAGTGGTGTTTATCATTTCTGCATAATTACACTGTTAAGACACAAATCAATCATTCAGAGCATAAGAAATCATTCATTAAATTACTTTACTAATAGTTATTTCACATCAAATGACTATGAATGACTTCACAAATATTAAATTAAATTATTCAAAATATTGAAAAATAGCCAGAACTGCCTGTGCCAGCTTTTCCACAGTGTTTGCTCACCTTTGAGGCGTACTGCCTGTAGTAGTACAGCTGAAACAAGAGGAATATGGAACTGGTTGCGATGAGCAGGCCCAGTACCACAGTCTTGTTGATTCTAGGCATGGGGGAGCTGGGGTGCATGCGACCATATAGGGGGGCAGTGCCATAAGGTTGGCTCCTTCACCATACCTGTGGTCAGATGGTTCTGGTGGCATTTAGCTCTGCAATCATAATCATGCACGAAGAAAAACAACATGTATTTAGGACCCGATAGGAATCTCCAGGCTGCCTGGACAGTTTTCCAGGCAGAGGGAGCTCTTCCACAGACACCGACACTGTGTTAACAAAAGTATTGGGACACCTGATCATTACACCAGCAGGGACTTTCATGACATTGTATTCAAACAAATATCCTATAATATTGAGTTAGTCCTCTCCTTCGCAGAGGGCCACAACAGCTTGCACTTTTCTTTTTCTGTGGGAATTTGTGCCCATTCATTCTATCCAGCATTTATGAGGTCAAGCACTGATTTTAGATGAGAGGGCCTTGTTCATAATCTCTGTTCCAGTTCATCCCAAAGGTGTTGGAGGGGGTTGAGGTCAGGGCTCTATGCGGGCCGGTCAAGTTCTTCGACAATGAAATCACCCAACCATGTCTTTATGGAGCTGCTTTGTGCATTGGATCACAGTCATGCTGGAATAGAAAAGGTTCTTCCCCAAACTGTGTCCACAAAGTTGGAAGCATGGCGTTATCCAAAATATCTTGGTATGCTGAAGCATTAAGATTTCCCTTCACTGGAAATAAGGGGCCACCTGAATTCAATCATTAAGAGGTGTCCCAATATTTTTGTCCATATGGCGTACTTACAATGCATTTCAGTGAGAATGTGGAATTCAGAATTACATTCTTGAGTGTAATGTCGTTAAATATTTGTATATATGTTGTAAATATTAATATAAAATATGAAACAGCAGGGTATACACAATCAGCAGCGTAAACAAATACAGACAGATGCTAATTACACATAACCAGCTATTACTGCAGCTTTCACACGACACAGAAACGTCAAGAGAATAAACTACCACTAGTCTTTAGTCAGGAGGTCAACTTACTCATCAGAGACGAACCAAATATATCTCCAGAAGTGATAAATATCATAATAAAGCCATTTTAACCTGCAGCTGACAGAGAGCCTCCTCCTTAGCACTAGCGGACGGTAAGCGACAAAAGACAAACTGTACGAAACGCGATTTCAAGTCAAGTAGGTGTATATTGTAGTTTCAGACACACACGCACATTACAGGACCATGGAGCAACACAAGAACAAAAACATATACAAATACAACACAAGGCTACACAAGTGCAGACAGGACGGGACCAAAGGGGTGCAAGAAAAACACAAGGCAACATTCAGTCGACAATAACTGCAGTACTAGCCTGAATGAATACAGGCAAACACTGTATTCTGGCAGAGAGTTAGTTACATGTGCAAAAATGCAGAGCAGAGGTAGACAGCAACAAATATAATTATGCCAATACAGCAGCAACAGGACAGAATGTGCAGTGTAATAAACAGAAGGGTATTTACAGAGGTATTCAAAGTCTGAGTTGTTTGTAAAACTACTTTTGAAACCGTATATGTAGTCGACAATAGCTACAGTACTAGTCTGAATGAAAACAGTATTATGACAGCAAAAATGCACAAAAGAGGTAGACAGCAATAGATATAACTGCAAATATAGCAGCAAGGACAGAATGTGCAGTGTAGTAAATAGAAGTGTATTTACAGAGGTAACTAAAGTCTGAGTTGTTTGAGTTGTTTGTAAAACAACAAAGAAAAATATTTAAACGTATTAAATAGTAAAATATCTTGGGGTAAAAAGATCACTCTTTAGGAATCATACAAAACGCTAATAATATAGAATTTGTTCTTTCCCCCCCATCATTTATCTTGATTTATTATTTACCATCAAATTGTTACACTTGCATTTCTGCTAACTTTCTTCGTGTTTACACTTCCAGTCAAATGTTTGGACACACATCTTCTCATTCAATGTTTTTTCTTTGTTTTTATTATTTTCTACATTGTAGATTAATATTGAAAACAAACTAAATGATGAAGGAACACATGGAATTATGCAGTAAACAAAAAAAGAGTTAAACAAACCAGAATATGTTCTGTAATAAG
>JBBPCY010115068.1:0-18382 GCA_037974405.1 Brachyalestes nurse | reverse complement strand
CGCCCAGGTCTTTTACTGTTGAGCTGGTAGTAACAGTACATCCTTCTAAACGCAGGCTGAATTTTGAAAGCTGTTGTGTACTGGTTTTTGAGCCAATAAGTAATATCTCTGTCTTTTCTGGATTTAGTAAAAGAAAGTTATTGGTCATCAAATCTTTTATATCCTGGATTATGGCATTTTGCAGACACTCTTTTCCAGAGTGAGGTACATTAGTGGTCATCTGTTCTTTGTACCTGTAAAGCTAAACTTAAATCAATATCTGCATTTAACCAAGTTACTGCCAGCTAAGTTACACACCCTAACAAACCCTGTCAAAAAGAAAAAAGTCAGAGGTTAATACAAAAGTAAGGAAAAACGGTTAAGACGGTAAGTGCCCAAGGGTATTTTTCAATATATAGGAAACAATGTATAAGAGATAAGCGAGAGGACTGGTTAGTCACCAAGGTGCTCCTTGAAGAGGTGGGTCTTCAAAAATCAAAAAGACATTGAGGGATTCCCCAGATCTGATTGCAAGAGGGAGTTCATTCCACCACTGGGGGACCAAGACTCAAAAGAGTCTTGATGCATATCTTACTTTTGAGCAGCAGAGGTTCAAGACGTGTAGTGCTTGAAGCTCTGGCAGGACGAGAAGTGACACCCTGCTTGATCAGCTTTTGACCTTGAAGGCAAGTTTTGAATGTGATGTGAGCGGCCACAGGGAGACTAACCTCAGAGCTGCTTTCTGAATCAGCTAAAGTGGTCTCTTCAGTGGAAGTCCAGCCAGTAGAGGGTTGCAGTAGTTCAGTTTAGAGATGAACAAAGACTGGACAAGTAACTGCATCGCTTCAGCAGTGAGAAAGGGTCAGATTCTTCTAATGTTGTAAATCAGGTATCTGATATCCTGGAGAGGTGGTCAACATGCGACAAGAATGACAGTTCTTCATCAAGCATGACACCAAGATTTCTTACCTTTTGGGGATTCAGCTTGAGGTGGCATCCAAGAGGAGATGTCAGCCGGACGATGACATGCGGGTCGAGACCTGATCATCACTGGATGGGAAAGAGAGAATAAGCTGAGAGTCATCTGCATAAAAGTGGTAGGAAAAGCCATGTGAGGCTATTACTACATCCCCAAGAGAACCAGCATATAGAGAAAACAGAAGCGGTCCAAGGACCGAGCCCTGTAGAACACCAGTGGACAATTTTCACGGGGAAGACTGGAAGCCATACCATGCTGCCAGGCTGTGCCCAAGGCTGGAGAGAGAAGGTCAAGAAGAATCAGAGCAGAAGACAGGTCAAACGATCTAGCTGCATGAAGTTCTTTGGAGACGACTAGTAGTGCAGTTTCAGTAGAGTGCTCAGCCTGTTAACTGTCGTGGGCATATATATATAGTAATTGCCCCTTGTAAAATCATGAAGTTAATCACATTTGGAAGGCTGAGAGCAATTCCACTAGCCACACCCATTACTGCCAGACCTGCTGAATCCAGAGATCACTTAACCCCTTCAGGCCCTGCATCCACTGGAATGGACATGACATGTTTTTTAGTCTAAACCATTAAAACGTGTGATTTCTCGATTTAAATATTGATTGGTCCCTAATTATCCAATCACAATGAAATTAAGACTATTTGTATGATCAGAGGGAGCTTCAGCCATCAGACAAGACAAACATGACTCACCCACTGGATAAGAGTAGGAGTAAGCACCTTTTCAACCTCATAAATATGAATGTATATTCATGGTAGCCTAAAAAATTTGCATGTAATGCAATTTCTACTTTATGAAATTATAGTAATTAAAGTCAATTAGAATAGATTTCAAAATTGTAAAGCACAGGATTTTTGTAAAGTTTGATGTCCAGTTGTTGAAAGACATTAGCAGAAACTTGATTATCTAGTGTCAGCATGCCATTACGATGACAACAAAGAAGCCACCAGATACAGGCTTTTTGTGACACTTTTGTGACAAATGCAACATTCACCTGTGCTTTGTGCCACACTGTAACTGCTTCAAAGCAGCACATCGGAAAGGAATAAATACAACATAGTACAAACATTCAACATGCATACAGACCTCCATACACACTCATTCAATCATACAGACATTTAGTTCAGATGTTCGCATGCAGACAGACGTGCACATGCTGTTAAAATGTTCCGTTCGTATATTACATATTTGTTACATGATTACTATATTAAAACATGCATTACTTTCATTTAGTTGTGGTATCCATTGTAATGGACATGAGAAAAAACATTTGAAGGGGTTAAATGAGAATCGCTGTGTATTTTGAAAGCTGAACAGCCCGTGGTCACTGCTGGGCTGGTACCACTACTGTTAACATACTGTGTGTACTGGCCAAGTACTAACTAGCCATAATCATGTTGTATTATAAACAGAACATACATAGCTTTGTTTAATTGTGCAGTGCAGAGTATGAAGCATAGTTCTGAGTATTTTTTAAGATATGGCTCTACTAGCTATTTTTGTCTGTTCCAACTTGATGAGAGTACATATTGTTATACACTGTGAATCATGAAATTACATTTTTATATCGCTCACCACAGGCATGACATTCTTGTCTGGGCTCAGTGAACTTGGTCCACAAAGTAAAAACAAATCGTCTCTTGATGGAATGAAAGCTCTATCTGGGAGTTCCAGAGTAGTTTCATCCAAGCTAGCAACAACATGAAAGACACTGACATGTGGAGTGAATAACATTCGTGGTCTGGTTAACTTGACACCTGTCCAAAGGGGGGAAATATTAGACAATGGCCAGTTTGTGACGTCAATGTCGAAAGCAGAAGAATGGCTGAAATGATCTGGGACACTTTGACAAGAACCAAACTATGATGTCTGTATGACTGGGTCAGAACATCTCCAACACAACGGGTCTTGTGTGGGGTTCCTGGAGTGCAGTGATCAGTACCTATCAGTAGTGCTTTAAGTAAGAAGAATTGTAAACCCAGCAACAGGGTCATGGGTTAGATGAAAGGTGTGTGGAACGAAGGCCAGCTCGTTTGTTCTAATCCCGCAGAAAAACTGTAGTAGCACAGACTGCTGATGAACTTCATGCCACTCTGATAGGCAAGGGGTCAGAGCACCCATGCTGATCTCTCCAATGGACATCAAAACTGGACCATGGGGCAATGGAAGAAGGTATCCTGGTCCAATGGATCATGTTTTTTTACAGTATGTGGTTGGCCAAGGGTGATGTTATGCTTCAGTCCTGCATTCATACTTTGACAAGGACTGCCTACATAAACACTGCTGCAGACAAAGTTCATGGCGACAGTGTTTCCAAACGGCAATGTTCTCTCTCAGCAGGACAGTCCGCCCTGCCATATTACAGGCATTGTTCAGGAACATTACAGAGAGTTCAGAGATGTCTTGACCTCCAAATTCCAATGTTTGTTGTATTAGTTTGAATAACTATTTGCTCACTTCTCTGTTAGTTTGTGGTTAATATGGTGCAAGAAGCAGTAAATGTTTAGGTGTTGGCCACTTCTGCTGAGCTAAATGAGGCATAACTATCTAGGGATGTTGCTAGAAATGTGTTGTAATTAAGCACAAAACAGTAAAACTCAGAAATATTTGACTGCTTTGATCTGTGTCCTAATATTTGCCAGTGTATTTATTGCATCTTTTCTTTTCTTCCAGAAAGGAACAACCTGCTTCAAATCACCTCCCCAACGTAGTGTCCACTTCTCATATCAAAATACTCCATCAATAAAAATATGCAATTTGTAGTATTAAGAGAACTTGCGTGTGAAAAGATGGTGTTTGGAAGGTCCAGCACCATGGAAACACCTGGTTCTACTCTTCATACCAGCGCATCTCACAGACAAACACAGAATAGAACAGGAAATGCATCAGAGGGTGGTGAAAGTTCTACTCTGCAGGGTACTATGCAACAGAACCAGAGAATTCACACAGGAGAGAAACTGTATCGCTGCTCAGAGTGTGGAAAGAGTTTTACTAGACAGAGTTATCTCCAAGCACACCAGCGCATTCACACTGGAGAGAAACCACACCACTGTTCAGAGTGTGGGAAGAGTTTTAGAGAAAGTAGTGCCTTGAAAAAACACCAGCGTATTCACACTGGTGAGAAACCGTATCACTGTTCAGAGTGTGGGAAGAGTTTTAGAGAACGCGGTGCCTTAAAAATACACCAGCGCATTCACACTGGAGAGAAACCGTATTACTGCTCAGAGTGTGGGAAGTGTTTTAATCAACAGGTTTCTCTCCAAGCACACGAGCGCATTCACACAGGAGAGAAACCGTATCACTGCTCAGAGTGCGGGAGGAGTTTTAGAGAGTGTGGTGCCCTAAAAATACACCAACGTATTCACACTGGAGAGAAACCGTTTCACTGCTCAGACTGTGGGAAGAGTTTTAGTCAGCAGGCTTCTCTACAAGCACACCAGCGCATTCACACTGGAGAGAAACCTTATCACTGCTCAGAGTGTGGGAAGAGTTTTACTAGACTGGGTCCTCTCCAACGACACCAGCGCATTCACACTGGAGAGAAATCGTGTCACTGAAGAGAAGAAACATCAACAAGTTACTGAGTGTAAGTGCTAGAAACCTCTCCCCAGTATCCGCTGCAGGTCTGTTCTACACAGCGTAAAGCTGCACACAGACCAGAAGACAACATCCCTGAAGAATATCTCTCACACACACACACACATTTACACTGTAGTGTAGTGGTCTATGTATAGGTGGGTTTATTGTTTCCTATGGATAATTTATAGATCAATATGACAATTATGTCCATTAATATTACACAGTTGTTACAATACCTAAAAACAGTCATGACGGGTACCAGGAGAGATGCAAAATTTGTTTTCTATGTAATTCTTGGTGTTTCTGGTCTGATCCTCCTGGTTCTGGTGATTGCAAAAACGTGAAATAGTATTAAATATCTTATAGAAATTAATATCGACATAAACCCTCTGCCCTTCCTTGTTTTTACTATACATTCAGCATCATCATGGACACTTGTGGCCAATTGAAACCCATGAAAACTACATTTTTTAATTCCTTGTTATTTACACTGTTAAATGTACACTGTTAAATTGTATGATTTAACAGTTTAAATAACAAGGAATTAAAAAAATGTCATGGGTTTCAATTGGCCACAAGTGTTACAATTGGATGTATGGAGTATTTTATTAATATATTTAATGAGACCCTTGGGAAGTTTCATTCCATATGCATTAACACAGGTAAAATTGTCAAAAAAAAGAGAGTGAAGTGGACAAAAATGTCCCACAGGAGGGCCAGAGAGTTAATGAAAGACCAGCAGCTGTTTTTTGGCTTATGCAATGTTCCTCTAATCAAATTCTGATTTGATGTAAATAACATGTATCACTTCATTCTTCAATGTTCTACTATTGTTTCACGTATTTGCACATTTATCCGTTTACTGTTCATTATGTTAAATTATTGTGTATTAATGAACAATATGCTTTTCTTTTTTTATAGGATCAGTAACTGTCTCCTTGTTAGGCTCAACCTAGTTATTCCGATACAGATTTGTAACTCAAATAATTAGTGTGATGTGTCAGCGGTCACACTACTTTTCTTATGTTTTATTTTTATTATTCTTTTTATAGCCAAAACAGATGCCGCTTCTCGTTGGAGCTCATGGTAAATTTTGGGACCGCTCCAATGGCAAAATGTCCATTAGTATCTGGTGCAGTAACCTTGTGTAAAGCATTGTCATTAGTTGATCGGGGGCCTAGTATTGTCCATTTGAAAACTGGTCGAGACACACTGGAAGAGAGAGAATGGTCGGGCCCCCTTTGAAATGTGTTTGTGGAGGAAGTCGGTGGTGTGAGGACTTTGAGGACTGAGAAAAAGGGCGAAACAAATAGGGCAGAGCAAAACAGCACGCTCATTAAACTTCTAAATACTAAATCTCAGGTCAGTATAATAAAAAAAAACGTTCAGCCGTCCCTATAAAAGGCTTGGTAAGAACCCCCACCCAGTCGCACCTTACATTTTCTTTCAGAAATGCATTTTCTAGTTATTTTTCAAAAAAAAATGTTTTTTCTTTTACGTGTACTTTTTATTTTAGGATCGCTGAGAGGATTGTTTGAAAACGTACATTATGTTAAACCCCTGTCTGTTCAGTGTTGGTATAAAATTGCTTGTGTATCTCACCATCAATTTCAGTCCAACTCTTCAGGAAAGCTCTAAAACATCTATACCCACCGTCCATGTTCCTTCACAACTACAACGCTGTATTCCACTGTCTGCAGAAAGACTGGTTAAAATATGCTAAGCTGGTAAAGCTTCCTAATAAAAATGTGTTTCTCGCATCTTGTTTTCTATACCTCTCTTCTGTTCTGCACTTCATTTCATCCAGTGAGAAGCTCTGGGTACGAGTAAACTAAATGAGCTACGTGAAGCTGGCCCCTCAGTAGGCGCCGCAAATGAAAATTCCATCGTGTTTGGTTAGTGCTATGTTTGTGCCCCTTTGTGCTGTGAAAAGTAAGATTTGTGCTGCTTTCATTTCGGAGATATTAGCAATTCTTTTTTTCCAGATGATTACGTAATCCACCCCCCCCTACAATCGAATATGGACGTGAAACCAGACTGCTTTGTTAGTGTTGCGTTTGCAACCATTTGTGCCATAGAAATCACTGTTCTATCTCTTATAGTTTTGGAGATATTAACAGTTTTTATGAAAATGTTATAAAACACTGCTGTATCTTGTACAGTTTGAGATATTTATGATTATGGATAATAATACTAATAACAATCATAGAATAATAATCATAGAAGGTGTAAAAAGGAGATAATCTATTGTATTATTGTATTATTTCTGTAAATATCTTCTGTAAAATAAGCAATATCTACGATATTGTAAAGCTCATCCCAGTCAGCAGTCTTGGTTTGCGTTAAACTTGAAAATTCTCCCTTACTGTAAGGCGTCTAAGTACCACGTTTTTTTTTCTTACTTCCATTTATTTCACAAAAGCACCTACCACGATTAAAATTAAGATATGGTGTAAGTGTGACACCCACATGTGTGATCACAATTGTATTTATATTATATTTAATATTTCATTTGTTACTGATCTTATTTGCTTTACAATTTATTTAAAAGGAAAGAAACATTCATTAACATTCATCAAACATTCATTAAATGGTTCATGTTAGTTAAATGGTTAAGTTTAAGCCCTTAGTGCCAAGAAAATAGTGGTATATTAATTGACCAGTAGGTGGCGATGAACCTGCGCCTATAGTTCAGGAATATGGGGTTTCCTCTCAGAACTGAGAGACATTCAGGGTCGCCAGATGCAGGATTCACTTGTCTTCTTTTTCATCCTGTTAACAGGTGAGAAACATTTAAACGTATTAATACATTTGGGCAATATGCTCTTATGTGAAATAGGGACGTGTATTTTTGCCGGTAGATTTTGTTTATTCATTTTGTTTCGAGTTAATGTCTGAAAGTGATGTGTACGTGACAGATGTGTAAATGTGTACGTGACAGATGCTAAGCTAAAATGGCAGACGCACATGTCATTGCTTATAAAAGTTAAGTTATGGCTAGCTCAGAGAGCGAGTGCAGTGTATACAGCTTAAAATGATTTATCTGCTGTAACTGTTGAATATTATAAAGTCTTATGTCAGTATTTGGTTAGGAAACAGGGGCTATTAATCCAGTTAGCAATGTTAGTGTTTGTGTTTTATGTTTATCGTTTTCCCTTTGCATTATTGTACAAATGAAAGAGTAAATACAACACACATAAATGTGCCTTAAAGTGCAAATGAAAATAAGAGAAGAAAATGTTATGTGAGAATAGGTTTAATAAATCAGAACTGAGAGACATCCAGGAACGCCAGACGCAGAATTCACTTGTCTTCTTTTTCATCCTGTTAACAGCTGGTTAGCAGATTTAATCTCGTAACACTGACTGGGAAACTGGGAAGTGTTACATACGAGCAAACTCTCAAGGTAAGCTACATGCTTGGGCGGATCTACCGGGGTAGCATAGGGTGCCACCCGAAAAGAAGGCCTTGCCACCCCATGCTGCCACCACAGCAACGATTTAAAAGAAAAATTACGGCCAATTTGACATTTAGGAGAACGAATCTCCAATGTCCGACTGCGCTGAATGCAGCACGAGATAACGCCAGAGAGTGGCTGGTTTGGAAAACTGAGTGGCGCGAAGGGGGGAGCCAGGAGTCGCGAAGAAAGGAGACACGGGAGGAAAGACGAGGCTGAAGTTGGCTTCTTATTCGCCAGCTACTTATTCGCAGATTCCGTTCCACCTTAAATAGCTGGTCAGTACCGTTGAACCGCCAGTAGGAGGCATTTGTGGACCCGTTCAAACTGCAAACCTTTGGATTAAAATTTTTCAAATGTTTGATGTGCAGTTTTTTGACATGTTAATAAAAATATTTTTATATTTTGCACAATATAAAAAACAATTAACCCCCTAAACACGCCAAATAAGTATGTTCTTTGATAGGCCTTAGTGAGTGTTAGGTCCTATTTCTAATGTCTCCTCCTCCTTTGTTTCAAAATAAAAAAGAAAGAAGTAAAAATTGATTAACTAGCTATCTATCAAGAAATGAAATTATAATGAAAGCACAGTGCCCTTTAGTAGTGTGTACATACTATTTATCATCAAACTGTGATAACTGTGATTAAATTGAGTATATATAGACCTACGTCTGCCATACGTTGCCACTCCTCAAAAATTCCTGCCCCCCTCTTGCCACCACATAAATATTTTTCTAGATCCGCCCCTGCCTTCCTGCACATGCACCACAACTGTGGTGAACTGTGTACTTGAGTTGATTACTACCCTATATTTTTTATTCTTAGGTTATTACACTGTTAGTTCAGAATTCATTCGTTACTATAGCCTATTATAATTAGTATTAATTGTTATGTATTTATTTATTTTTGAAGCCAAAGCATGTAGGCTACTGCCATACTGGCAATCTGTGCGTTCTGGAAAAGATCAGCTGTCCGGTGCACAGTGGCCTCAGCCCGTCTTTCTCGGTGGAGACACAGACACATTTCCCACTTGAGGGACTAATAAATATTTTATATCTGCGCAGCTCGTGAAGAAACTCCAGGCTGTTTTTTACTGTTTTTTAGTCTCAGTCCACCTATGCCTCAGTACAGCCATATTTAACCAGCCCAAAACGCGCTTTCTTTGTGTTCTTACGACAGTACAAAACCATTTATACAGTTATATTTACTGTAGAAATTTACGTTAATATTCATGCACTAAAATGTTAATAATTTAGCACTAAAATGGATGAAGAATTGGGGAGGATATCTGCGGTTTCCACAAATTGGCTGGAGTTTTCGCCAACAATTATTAGTTTGGTTCTAAGAGAAAATACCTGAATCCGAAACACTTTAACTTCATTTTAAACTCAGCTTAATACATTACCCTTAACGAAAATGTAAAGGTAAACCAGTATACGCGGACATTTTACACGGAACTGCCGTCTCCCACAAGCATGTTTTCTTTGGTATAAGCAGGTAAATACAGTAATAATTTAATGTCATTTTTAGTAATAAAAACACAGTAAAATGTACGGGTAATCACCAATATATCAGCGGCGTGTCTTATTCAGGGGGCTTCAGGAGCAGTCTTACTGTAGTGACCCGCGGGTTAAAGCAGACACTGGGCGGAGAAGTAGTATTGTCACGGTACCAAAATTTCAGTATTCGGTACCAATGTCAGTGAAAATCCACAGTTCTCTGTACCAATTTCGGTACCAAAGCAAAACACAAAAACATGAATTGAACAGCAACTATTCTTCTTAATTAAAAATACATTTTTGTTACTTTAAAAGTTACTTAATGCACAATGAACAAACATGAACAATAAAGTGTTTGTATAAAATAACATTCACACACATGAATGTTCACTCACTGTAACTTGATGCTAGATAACATATGAAGTCATGTAAATTAGAGTTTAGATTCTCCGCCCGAACCCGAACCGCCCGAGCCCGGCCGGCCGGGCTGTGATCAAGCTTGGAGTGTCAGTTCACGAACGCACCCACAGTTGAGAACTTTTGTTATAACGGCCCACGTATTAAAAAATTAACCATACATTTGTTCTCTAACACACACATTTTGGCTACACAGGTCATTTAAAAGCCTCGGGTGTATAAATAGTGCGCTATTATGTCCTGTTTTAAACGCTATAGGAGCATTAAGTAGTTAATAAAGAAACTTTATTCTGATACTGGTTCCCAAACTTTCTCTGCAGGGCCCCCATTTTCTAGATAAGAACATTAATGAGCCCCACCAATTCAAACTGCACAGGTTATCCCATTCGTGCGCCCCTCTGCAGTACCTCGGCGCGCCCCCCAATTTGGAAACCACTGAACAAAGCAAATGGCAATGTTTATTTCAATCTGACATTCAATTAATATAGGCTATATTTTTTAATAACAAAAGCTCTAAATATAAAATAAAATTAAAACGTACCTGCTTGAAATCTATCATTAAATCTGGGTGACAGTCGTTGAGGTGTTTAAAAAGGTTCGATGTATTTCCTCCTTTTGACATAAAACTTTGATGACACAGCTTGCAAATGGTCGTCAACCGTAAAACCAAAATATTTCCACAAGTGGCTCTTTCCTCCTTTCTTTTCAAGGAGCATATTCAGAGCCGCCTCATCAGCAGCACCGCCAGTCGGCATGTCTCTGTGCTTTTATGGATAGCGCAGCAAGAACCGGGTTGACCGGGTGCTCGGTACCACCGGTACTTCAGAAAACCTGGTACCGTAACATATGTATTTTTTTAGTACCAAATTATATTTACTTGGTACCAAAGTACCGGGTCGTTTGACAACACTAAGGTGGAGATTGAACTCAACAGCCTTATTTAATTTAATTTAGAGTAATAAATATACAGATGAAGTCAGGAGCAAGGATTGGCTACTTTCAAACCTCCTGCCTCTGAGTATAGCGTTTTTTTTTACCATCCCAAGACATGCTGTATTTGTTTCTCTGGACAGTACAAAAACATTTATACTTGGGATGCACCGAAATTATTATTTTTTTTACCGAAACCGAAAATGAGGAAAAACTTGGCCGAAAACCGAAAGAAATTATTATTGAATGAAAATAAATCTGTTACAAAACTATGAAAATATTTATTTAGCATTCATACAAAGCACAAAATAAAATGTTGTGAAAGTAGTGCATGAACAAAGTGCATTCAGAGCAAGTGCTTTAAAAACTGCTGAAAGAACAACATTCTCTGTAGACCTATAATAAAACAGTGTATTAAAACAAAGACTGGCATAGCCCATATAATAACTGTAATCACTGGAAAACTTTCTTGCCTTTTAAAAAAAAAGGGGTCTTGCCTCTTCTGTGCTTCATACTCTGCATGGTGATCTGGATGTTTTTCGATCAAGCCTGTTGTTTTAAGGAACAGTGCATGCTGGGGGATGTAGTTTTTCAGTGTGTGTGGTAGTGCAGGGAAGTTTTTCTTTCCATGGCTGCTCTGTTCGCGAGTGCTTTTTTGCCACTCTAATGCTCTTTTTAAAAGAAAGAAAATAAAAGATCCCGTTCTGAGGGAGGAAAGCACAGACCTTGCTCCCCATATCGTCTCATTTTTGGAGCTGGTCTGGTTAGCTGGTTAGCAGCGGCTAACACGAGGCGAGAAGGCAACATGGTTGTTTGATTAGGCATCACTGTTTCGGTCGCGTGAAAAAAAAATTGCCATTTTTGGCCGAACATTTTCGGTGGCTGAATATTCGGTGCATCCCTAATAAAAAGTTTGTTTTTTACATACACAGACAAATGTACATACATGTATTTATTTTATTGTATTATTTGTATAGCATGCTTTATCTAATATATTGTTGTACAGCTTTATTCTATTGTTTTTGCTGCTCTGTATCTTACATGATCACTAGAAGTGCCAGCAGACTTTCAGCTGCCATAAATAATGTTCTGCATGTTCACCAGACATTTCAGAAGATCCAGCATGAGATTACCTCTCTGGACCGCTATGAATTTGTTTAATTTCAGGCCTAAACTGAGATGCCTGGGATGTTTAGGATGTATGATCGTGTTCTTGTCATCATCACAGTAACCATATTCATGATGTCTGGAAATGTTTTTCTGTCAACACCAGTTTGGGTTATATTTCAGTGACACTATTTCCTTTCCAGTTCTAAATTACACTGAGAATCCAGTGGCACACTCACACTGTAGCTGTGCAGGACTAATCAAAGTCCCTCTCGATATCGCACTTTTGGGGTGGGGGGGCAGGGGGTGGGTGGGTGTGCTGACAGGATCCCCCGGGGCCCCTCTAGCTGTCGTTTTCGGGGGAGAGGCAGTGCTGACGGGATTCCGCGCCAGTGAGCCCGCCCCCTCTGGTCAGGCTGCTGACCCACAACTGTGCAGCAACACACAGCTCAAACCACAACAAGTTTGCAGACAACAAATGGCTAACGGACTTGTGCAGAGCCAACAAGCTATGACTTAGGCCAAACAAAATGAAATGATTGTTGAAATGATTGGTCCTTACAGTGAACCTCACATGGACCTACAGTGCCGGATCCATTGCCAAGATAGCCCAGCAGCATTTCTACTTCTTTTGGAGACTGGGGAGAGTGCACCTCCTCACCATGTTCTACAAAAGGACTAGAGAACTTCACACATTGGGTTTTCTCTCCCCTCTGTCAGCATCCAGGCCTTCCAGGATAGGGAACATGTTCTTTGAAACTGAACTTCTCACACACACACAACTGAATTTCATACTTCCCTCTCCAGGTTACACTACTATCCAAACAGCAAAGGGAACACATCACACTACAATAAATAGGCCATGGGCAAAATGGTGCAGCTGTTCTTAAAGGTTTGCATCAAGTTGCCTTCCAAGATGTCCTTGTTATATTGGACCTTTCAAATTCCTCCTCTACCTTACAGACTATAATATCAAACCACATTTTCCTTACATTTAGGTTATCCCTCCTAAAATCTATCCTTAAGCAACTTGGTACCCTTGGCATAAGCTTAAATCAACTCTGGTCCCTGAGCATCCCTGTCCTTCTCATATAGCTTTCCCCGTTCCCAGCATACCTGATCCCACTAATCAGCTCATTACCAATACCTTACTAAGTTAAAGCGGGTCCGTTATTGCAAGCAAACGCAAATTCATGCATGACATTGTGTCACTTGAAAGGGTTATTTGCTGTGTGCATGTGAATGGACTTGGAATTGTATGCTTCCTTGCAAAGATGCTACTATTTCATCCAGGTTTCATCAGTTCTCAACACAGTACAGAGAAAAATAAATTAGAATGCACTTTAATTTAAATAAGTAATTTATTGACGTGTTTGGCCATAAATTCATATGAATCTTATTTTTCTTGCGCAAGAGCCAATATATTTTCTTTATATTTGAAATAAAATAATATATGAAGGACTTTTTTTGGGTCTGCTTGGCAAACCATGATGTTTAGGTATTAGACGTACATATGTTAAGCTCCTGGTTTTGACCAGGGGACCTTCTGTGCAGAGTCTGCATGTCCTCCCCATGTCCATGTGGGTTTCATACACATCCAGTGAACTGGAGATAATAAATTGTCTATGTGTTTGCTCAGTGATGAACTCTCAATATGTGCAAGGTGTTTCTCTGCCTTTTGTTCTGTGAGTCCTTGGACAGGCTCCAGCATTGCCTTTGACCCTGGTAACTGTTAACAGCTCTGAGAATGGAGCGATTCATATATTTCTAACTCTTAATGCATTTGTGTATCTTAAAATTTGAATGTCTGAAGCTCTTCCCACACTCTGAGCAGTGATACGGTTTCTCTCCAGTGTGAATGCGTTGGTGTTTTTTGAGGGCACCACTTTCCCTGAAACTCCTCCCACACTCTAAGCAGGGATAGGGCTTCTCTCCTGTGTGAATGCGCTGGTGTACTTTGAGGGCACTACTCTCTCTAAAGCTCTTCTCACACTTCGAGCAGGCATAGGGTTTCTCTCCAGTGTGAATCCGCTGGTGTGCTTGAAGATGACTCTGTCCATTGAAACTCTTCCCACAGTCTGAGCACTGGTAAGGTTTCCCTCCTGTGTGAATCCGCTGGTGTTTCTGTAGACTACTCTGTCCAGTAAATTTCTTCCCACACTCTGAGCACTGATACGGTTTCTCTCCTGTGTGAACGTACCGGTGTGTTTGTAGGTTAATCTGCTGATGAAAACTCTTCCCACACTCCAAGCACTGATATGGTTTCTCTCCAGTGTGAATGCGCAGGTGTGTCTGGAGATTACTCTGTTGATTAAAACTCTTCCCACACTCCAAGCACTGATATGGTCTCTGTCCAGTGTGAATGTGCTCGTGTGTTTGAAGACTACTCTGTGTACTAAAACTCTTCCCACATTCTGAGCAGTAATAAGGCTTATCTCCAGTGTGAATGCGCTGGTGTGTCTGGAGGTTTATCTGTTGATTAAAACTCTTCCCACACTCTGAGCACTGATACGGTTTCTCTCCAGTGTGAATGAGCTGATGGGTTTGGAGAGTACTCAATCTGGTAAAACTCTGTCCACACTCTGAGCAGTGATACGGTTTCTCTCCAGTGTGAATGCGCTGGTGTGTTTGAAGATTGCTCCGTTGATTAAAACTCTTTCCACACTCTGAGCAATGATACGGTTTCTCTCCAGTATGAATACGCTGATGATGTTGTAGAAGACTCAGTCTAGCAAAACTCCTCCCACACTCTAAGCAGTGATATGGTTTCTCTCCGGTGTGAATGCGCTGGTGTGTATGGAGGTGACTCCGCTGAGTAAAACTCTGTCCACACTCTGAGCACTGATACGGTTTCTCTCCAGTGTGAATGCGCTGGTGCTGCTGGAGAGTACTCTGTTGACTAAAACTCTTCCCACACTCTGAGCAGTGGTGACTTCTTTCTTTGTCCGTAATTTTTTTAGTTTGTCTGTGAATTGTGTTTGTGTGCAGAGCAGCAGAGAATGCTTTCTGTGAACTGGAGCTTATCGACACCATAGTCTCATATTTAAACTCTTCTGGTTTTAATATTGTCGTGCATTCCATTGGGTGTTTCTTGATTTGTTTATGGAAGAAAATCAGCAAAGTGGAAAGTTTGCAGCAAGAAGTCACTCTATGCCTGGAAGAGACAAAGAAAAAAGAATGTCATTCAGTGGTAAGTGAGAAAAAAATACTAAAACTGTATTTGTTCAAAAATGAATGTAATCAAATATAAAAGTCCATCAAACAAATGGGCACCAACAGCCATGCTATTGCATCAATAGGTGGCGCTATAACAAGCACTGTTGCGTTGAGTCTGCGTTCTGAGTCTGCGTTTCAAAATAATTGTTGCATATTAGTCCCTGGCATCAGCAAAATCAAATGAGATCACGGCCACCGATTGTCCCAAAGATTAGAGTTTTTGCTAATTTGCATAATATGCAAAACCATATGGCCTGGCTGCCATATGCAAATTAAGCTTTGCTTATGGTTTTACATACAACTGCAAGTACTCATAAGCCCATGGGTCAATGCTTACCAAACTTTGTAAAACCATGCAAGCCATCACTCAACAGCAGTAACCCAATTTGTATCCATATTTACCACTTGGTGGCGCTATGACAGGTCACAAAGCACTTATAGCATGGAATTGCCTATATCTCTCCAGCCCTGTGGCCAATGAGCTCACAAATTTGCAAGTGACATCATGTCCGATATCAGCCAAAGGGGAGCAAAAAATTTCTACATGGTAAAAATCTGACAATTCGCAAACTTGGTACATTTTTTGACATACAAGCTTAGATGATGCAGTTAAAATTTGGTCCACTTTGCCCAGTGGGCGGCGCTATAGCACACATTCAAACATGACAATGGTTTTTTGAACAAAAATCATGACATATGAGACATAGAAATAAAACAACTGACTTGCATACACCCCTGATGGAGGTCAACTTTAAAACCTTGGAAATGTTCTTCATAACTTTGTCTTTGCGCATAATTTGCATTATTATAAAATTGTACTTTTATGAACTAGTCGTAGGTGTTTTGACCAATCTTCACAATTCTAATCTAAAGAGGCCCAAATCAAATAATTATCAAAAACTTTTCTGAACAGTATGGCCAAGACCCGCGAGTACATTCACACGAATGTGATGTAATTGACCCTAATGGGCCAAAACGCTGGGTCTGATCTGCATCAACTTTGGTACAGATATATAATGTGGTATAATGTGATATATAAGAATGTGTGCAAAATTTAATCAGCCAATGGGTGGTGCTACAGTAGAGAATTGCATTTATTGGTATATTTCTTCCATGCCCTGTACACTTCAAACCAGTCTAACTCATGATCAGTGACACTTGCATAAAAGGGACAGTCCGCTCATTGTTAAACTTTCTTACATTGGAACTTGTGGCTTTTGGTGAAATCACTTCACTCTGATTTATGCATAAATTAAAATGCACTTCAATTATGGAATTTCTGAAACGATGCATCCCTATTGCAGAAAAACATGTAAATGGCTTCCACATTTGTGTTTTTCAACACCTTGGAAATTTCGTATCACTTTGTTAAATTGAAGTAGAAACTAGGCTAGATGTACCGTTTTGTATAGTTTCTTTATTTGGAAAGTGGTCATTTTGCGTATTCTGTTTTTTAGCCAGTTGAAATAAGTTCTTTTGTATGGTTTGTTCTGTTTTGTTGTTTTCTTTTAAGTAGGTGATACATGATATGATAGGGATAGGGCCAAATAAGTTCTCCCTACACCTTTTTTCAAACAGAATGAACTGTGTTATGGAATTAAAATGAAAGAGAATATGTTTGGAATGTGTCTGAAATGTTTGTTTGTTTGAAAAATAAACTAAAGAATGGCTAAATGGTAGGCCAAAATGCATGTATGATAATTACACACAAGAAACAACTCAACGATACTTTTGGCATTTCAAGGCACGTGTCTCAAAATGATCCTATTTTGCTTTATATATGGTCATCACCAGAATAAGCATGCCAAGTTTTGTAAGATTTGCTCTTTTTTTGCCAAAAATAGACATCTGACAGCTGCCTTTAATGGTATAACTTGTGAAATCACACTAATGACACTAAGTGTCTTCCTAGAGCTAATTAATTGCTCGAATTGCTCGTGTTAATAACTTTGTCTATAAAAAAGTGTGTAGTTCAGGCTACTTAAAGCTGTTACAGGTATACATCTGAGTTATATTGTGCTGTCCCTTATGTGGCAAGTAAAGGCTTAATCCTGTGTTCTGGCCCGAATTCGATGGGAGCCAATCAGATCAGAGAAAAAAGCAGCAAATCAGTTGTATCGGGATCGGGTGGTGTAGAAACCAAAAAGTTAAGCGACCCGACAAGTTCGACACCCAGGGGTTATCTCCATCAGTCAGCTGAACCCAAAGTCCAACACAGATCCCAAGCCCATGACCGAGAGGGTAGAAGCGAACCTGAAACTCCAGCCAGCTGGATGGGGAGCCACTCCCAGACAAGCGGATCCAGTTCTCCTTCTCACCCCCGGTTTGGTAGGACTCTGACACTGACACAAATGAAATGATCTCCAACAATAAAATCTAAACTCTGAGCTCAAAGACTCAAACTGAACACAGAACATTTCCTCGCGTGCACTTTATTATTTTCCTTGCGGTTAAATGCATTTATACTTTTGCTGTTCATGATTGACTGCTCATTTTTTTCTCAATTCTGTGTGGTTCAGTATTGTTATTCGACCCCAGTAGTTAGGCCCAGCAGTGTGCTCTAGGTTGCAGGGAGAGCATTATACTCGTAGCTCAATGGGGTTACTTCTAACACATTCCCTTTTCTCATTGTAAAACTTCAGACGCTTCAAGTGATCTTCTGTGGTACCATCACTTCAGTCAATTTTGATACTACAAGAACATGTGCCAAGTTTCGTAAACGTTGGCCACTGGGAGGTGCTACAACAGGATATTTGGATATTTTCTATATACTTCATGAATGGCCTGTGCAGCTCAAAGCGTTCTAACCTGTCAGCAATGCGGTTTGGAGGACTGGGCGCAAACAGCTTGAACCCTGCTCATGGCCACTCGTGGCTACATTTTATTTTGGTTTTGTGCTGTTTCGGTGTTTCCACTTGACCAAGGAGTCAGATACTGTATTCACCAGGATTAGGGTTATTGTGGCTATGAGGCTTCCTGCGCCAGCTGCTTCAGAGGCGCTACACACAGGGTGCACAGAATCCCCTTTTTACACAAGACATCGATTGCCAAAATAATTCTGTTGATGTCAGAAAGAAGATTAAATATTCAAAACTGCTAAAATAAACACTGATCATTTTCCGTTTGAAAATGAAACCCATAGACAACAGCTTTCAAAATTCAGCCTGCGTTTAGAAGGATGTACTGTTACTACCAGCTCAACAGTAAA
>JBBPCY010115058.1:0-18384 GCA_037974405.1 Brachyalestes nurse | reverse complement strand
CACATGAATCAAATGCAAATTACAAATACTACATACCAATACAAACTGCACATCAAATTGTGCATTAATAAGAATAAAGACAAGATTCTGATATCTTGATGTCTGCAGTGGCATGTGATTACAACACACTGCCAATGATATCAAGCCTGTTGTTCAGTAGGACAAGAACAATAGAACACAGACATTATGGACAAAAAAACTGATTAGTTAGACAAAATACTTAAAAATAGAGAGAGAGAGAGAGACAGAGAGAGAGAGAGTGAGAGAACGAGAGCATCACTGCTAGATCGAACATTTAACTAGCGCTACACTTGCGTATTTTGATTGGATGAGCATTAATGTCTGAATCGCAACAAAATACATGTATGTCATTGATTGATTCCATTTGAAGGGCGCGAAAGGCGAAATAATAATGTTGCATTATCGAACATTACGTTGTGTGTCATGTGTGGGGACCTAGCAGATTCAGACACATTAAAGAGAACCCCTCACCCCCAATAATTTCTTTCAAAGTTGTTGTGTTTACAGGTGTTGAATGAATGTTTAGTATAGAAGGTATTCGAGAGGTTCTGTAAACTCCTGCTAATCTAATACTTATTGGAAAGGGGCAGGCTCCCGCCACGCGAACACTCACTGCTGCGTCAGACAGTATTCACGCGTGGTAACGCACTTGACGCAGCTTGCCCATGCGGATGTAATACACATGAGAAATAAGCTTATAAAAGGAGGATATTGATGTTTACTACAGCTAAATACTGGATGTTTGAGTTTCACAGCTGTACATTTTCACTAGTTGGATAAGGTTTAAAAAGACAACGGCTGTTAGTTCATTTTTAGTTATGTTCTGATCACTTTAAAAGATATGTCTGTGTTAATGATTTCTGAATAAAATTCCACATGCACCTAATTTTTTCCACTTTCACCATAACATGATGCGTTGCTTAAGTGGTAAGATCTATTCTCAACCTCAAAATGTTTTTTTTTAATGTAACTTATGTCTGTGATTGTTCAGTGATATTACAGATAGAAGGAGAAGATTGAAGGAGGTTCAGATAGAAGGACGTTGTATTGAAAATGTAAAAAAAAACGAACGTGAACGAGTTAATTTTTGAGCTGTGAACTTTGTTCAAAAATTTTTAAAAATGAACTATGAACGTGAACTAGATCATTTTTATTTGAATGAACTTTTTCAGTGTGAACAGGCACAACACTGACTATCCAGCCCTATATTTGACCCCGAGTCGGACCCAGAGCAAGATGAACACATGTGTGACTTGCCTTTGCTTGTAGCCATAGCGCTTGGTATCTTATGCGTGCTTGTAAAACCAGCAGACAAAAATGATGGCTAGGTTACGGGGACGCTGGCGAGACTGACGCCACACTGTCTGGCATGTTTTCATTTGGCATTTTTTTAAAATGTATGATTTACTGTAAATATTGTAAATATTACTTGTGGCTACCATGACAAGAACAAAGCAGATCGCCCGCAAATCCACCAGTGGTAAGGCGTCCAGGACGCAACTTGCCACGAAGGCTGCTCGCAAGAGCACTCCAAGAGCACACTGGTAGTGTGAAGAAACCTCGCCATTACAGGCCCAGCGCCGTGGCTCTGAGAGAGATCCGCCATTGCCGGGGATCTGTGAAGCTGCTGGTCCATCAGCTGCCCCTCCAGCGCCTGGTGCATGAGATCGCTCAGGATTTCGGGACCGACCTCTGCTTCCAGGGCTCTGCCGGGGCTTTGCTTGGTGGGTCTGTTCGAGGACACATGTCTGAGCGCCATCCTCGCCAAGAGAGTCACGAACCTGTGCACGTCCACGCCGAGAAAGTCACGAACCTGTGCGCCATCCATGCTGAGGGGGTCACATCATGCCGAGGGATGTTCAGCTTGCCCGCCGTACCCACGGGGAACTAACTGCGCTTGTGGTCCCCAGTGCTTTGGCTGTCGCACACAGGGTTCTTGCTGTGGACGTCCTGCAATTTTTTTTCTTATTTTCTCTATCTGTATGTACTTTGAGATTTTTTTGTAAAATGTAAAGTGCTATATAAATAAAATGTATTATTATTATTATTATTATTATTATTATTATTATTATTGTAAACAATTTCCTTCAGGATAAATAAAGTATTCTGATTCTGATTCTGATTATCTTTAACTAATCTAGTCGGTGGGGGTCGACATATGAGGAGTGCTTCTATGCAAATTTACTGTCACGCCCCCAGTCCGCTTGGACCATGGGGACTCTTATTTTGACTGGGGGCGTGGCAACTGACTCGGCCAAACTGGCCTTTAGTTTGTGGACACTTTCGGTTGCACCTGTTTTGGATTTGTGTTTAGTTTAAAGCCTGTGTTTCTGTTCTGTTTCTTTGTCGGTTTTTCAGTTTCACAAGTGGGGGTTTGTCGTGTGTGTGTTCTCCGGTCTGTCTGTAGTTTTCTGTTTTGAAGCAGGAGCTTCGGCCATCGTGCCTTTTTGTTTTCCCTTTTCTTTAAATAAACGCCACCCAAGGATGGATATTGTCTGCCTCTGTGCCTCCTGCACGAACGCACCGCGCAGCACCGTGACATTTACGTATCCTGACGTCAGGATAAGGGAGCCATCCAAACGACTCATAGAAGCATATGACACCAAAATCTTTCAATTGACTCACAGAAAATGGATGGATGTTTTTTTTGCACCTGGAGTGTATTTAAGAGCAGTATAGACCCAAATGGAAATACAAAAGAATGCAAAAAGTGAGTTTTCCATAATAAACTTTAAATAAAGTTTCAGTAGTTTTTAGATTTAACATATTCTTTTTAATTAATTAATAAATACTTTTATTACAACAGTAATAAACATATGACTGTTTCTCTTTAAAAATTATAGAGTACAAATTAACATATTGTTACTACACTGATTTTTGCTCTAAATTTTTGTCAGTTAAAAAAAACCTAATTATTCAAATTATTCAAATTATTCATGTTTTACAATGGTCTGGCAAACTGTTACTGTTCATAAAAAGGTACATCACATTTACCAGATGCTTTTATCCAAAGCGACTTCCATTGGCTAACTACAGGGGATTTTTGTCCCTGGAGCAACTTGGGGTTAAGGGTCTTGCTCAGGAACCTAGTGGTGGTATGCTGAAGGTATAATTAAAAAACCCATGACCTCTTGGTCCACACGCAAGTATCCCACCCACTAGGCCATCACCAGCCCGGATACAACTATCTTAAGCCTGTTCTTAATTCTAAGTCAGAGATAAGCAAGCGATACAAAAAAGTGGTAGTTTGGTTGGTCAGAAACCCAGCATGGAGGAAAAACTTCTGATTCCTGACCGTGATGCTGCTTCAGAATCCACATTTGAATGTTTTCTTTATCAGCAGGTCAAAGGCAACAACATGATTAAGTGGAAAGTTGAATCAAATCAAGATTTTATCTATTTAGGTAAAGCCTCTCAGACTTTATTTCTTTCTAAGCTTTTAGCCATTAATGTTTTTTCTTTCTACCTGCTGACACAGATACGACCCCATAGGTGAAGTACTGCCAGGTAAGACGTCAACTCTTAGGTGTGGGGTGGGGTGGCAGTGGGGTAGTGGGTAGGTTACTTATCTTTGGACCAAGAGGTCATGTGTTCGAATCCTCCCTACAGCATACCACCACTGGGTTCCTGAGTAAGACCCCAAGTCAGCTCAAGGGAGGTTGACCCCTGTAGTTAGGGAATAGAAGTCACTTTGGGTAAAAGCATCAGCTAAATGCTGTAAATGTAACTCACTCTAACTGCTTTAAAAAACTGGAGTAAAATTTGATGATGGAAATATCTGTTGAACTGTTGTTTGTCAATTCTGACAATAATTATTATTGTTGTATGGCCACAGTACTAATTGAAACATTGTTTAAAAAAACAGTAACTGTGTCACTAAAGAACATTTACCACCCTCCTCATGTTTCAATGGGAGCTTTCATAAGTCCTCCAGTGGTACAGCTGCTCTTGAAGCTTTATTTTTATTTCACCAAAGCATGAAATGCAGTGCTGTGTAGACAACAATGAAAAGAAGCATGTATGAGAGAGTTTATTAAACGGGAGCCATCTAAACAAACACCTTTTAAAACATGCTTAGGTTGGACTAGTTCAAGCTGTTAGAATTGCTGAGCTGTTTAATTTCTAAAACAAGTTTACAGTGGACTAATTTATATATCTGCCCTTCCCATGACAAGGCCTCCTCTTACTACATGGAAAACAGTACAAAATTACAAAAGCCTGTCATGTCTGGCCCACTTCAGTCATGCCTGCAGCGGCCCCCTTCGCAAGAATATTAGGTATACGCAGCTCTGGGTACAGGGCTAGGACGTGGTAGGTTATTGTGTGCGTGGTCGTCAGGAGCCAAGTATACCCAGGTGAGAGAGATGAGCGTTGTTAGCTCATTAGCAGGGTTGCTAGGCACCTGATGACAGGTTTACTTGTCTTGAGTTCTGATTAGATATTTTGTGTTCACAGAGATTATTGTCAGCGTCGTGTGATTGGCTGTCTAGGTCTGTATTTCAGTTTATAGCTCAGCTGATCCAGAGATTCGGTGCGTGGTCACCAAGGAGCTACACCTTGCCTCCACTCGGGTTTGTGAACTTTATGTGTAAAACTCTAATCTAAATGCTTGTGTTTAGAGGGCTGAGGCTTTCCAGTATGGTGACCAGACATCTTCTCTTTCCCGGACATGTCCAGGGCTGAATTTTAGAATCGTCTGGGATTTTGGGCTACTTACACATTTGTCGGCCCGAGATGCGGCCGAGATGCGCATAAAACATATTAACCCCACCCGAACCACGGCTGTCAACCCGAGATGTGCATATCTCTCTGGGAAACATGGCTGAACCTCGGTACTTCTCGGCCTCAGCCCGCAACCCGCTGATGTCGGCACCAGAGCTGAAGGGGGGATGACGAAAGAGAAAAGGTAGTTTTGTCCGATTTGGGTTCATATATGCCAATTTCGTATATATTTCATGTCCATCAAATACCGTCGTAAGGCCATTAGTTTCTCCAAGATATTTTCCAATTTGCGGCCCATAACCACAGTACTAAAAGCTCTACACACCACAGTTTCAATTCAGCCGGCCAGCTTAGTGGGGCTTTGAGCACTGACCACTTTTACGAATTGCCCCACCTAATCCAATTAGCAGAAACCCTGTTATCAAAGTTCTGAATAAATAGATATCTTCGATATCCTCCAGAGACAGAGTAGCCAGGCACACGATGCGCCACTTCTCCCATCCGTGCATCGTGTATCCAGCAGCAAATGTTTCTGCAGGACAGTTAGGTTCCCCTGAACCCAGGCTTCTTGTAGAGAAGATGGTGTCAATTGCATTGAGAGACCAGTTGATCAAATCCATAGTTCCTTTAAGTTTGAAGAGCAGGGCAAAGAGAGTCTCAGAGATATAAACTAACAAGACACGACAAGAGGAGCCAGCAAGGAGAGGTAGGCAGGGAGGGAGAGGAGAATAATGCGACCGCCTTCGTAGAGAGCAATAGAAAGAGTATGAGGACTTTCGGGCAAGATTCAAAGCAGCCTTCGACTATACAGATCATGGAAAGTCTATCAGTGCCCGTCTGCTCCTCCTAAAACAAGAAACTGACTCAGCCGCAGAATACTCAATTCGTTTTTGGATTTTGGCAGCTGACAGCGGCTGGAACGCACCGACACTTCAAGCAGTATTTTTCAAGGGGTTGAATTCGGAGTTACAGCGAGAGCTGGCCTGCAGGGGCGGAGGCTTGACCCTAGATCAGCTCATCTCATTAGTGATTAAGCTCGACCAACACCGACAAGCAAAGGACCTCAATGCTCCTCTGAGTGCCTTCAGCATCTAATCAAGTGGAAAAGGGAAATCAGCAACAGTTGCAGTACAGGAGGAGGGCTCACCAGAGCCAGTGGAGATTGGGAACAACAAGCTCACACCACGGTGACGATGCCTCCAAGAAGGATTATATTTGTATTGTGGAAGTAGCGAACATCTGGTAGCTGTCTGTCCACTCCTTAAGTCTAAGGTCACGTCTCCTACTTTGACTCTTTACTCCAGCACCAAAGACACAATGTACTATTCCTGATCACCTCTCAGTGTCTAAGCTATCTGTGTTTGTTTCTGGTCTTTTAGATTCCAGGTCAGCTGGGAACTTTGTGTCCAGATCTCTAGTTTCATCGTTTCATCTCCCGGTGGTATAAGGATTTAAAAGAAGTTTTTAGCTCATCTAAGGCTACCTGACTCCCTCCTCACCGACCACGGGACTGTGCCATTGATTTCCTGCCGGGGATTATTCAGTAATTCCGTACAGCTTGGCAAACGCTCTGTCATGCTTTCAAGCTCTTATGAACAACGTCTTCAGACATGTTACAAAAATTCGTAATAGTATACCTATATAATATACAGGTCTATACAAAGAACTTTACAGAACATATTGCGCATGTTTGGCAAGTCCTTCATCGCCTGCTCTGGCACGAGCTGTACGTAAAAGCAGAGAAATGCGAGTTCCACGTGTTTCTGGGCATCACAAACTTTTACTGTAGGTTCATCAAAGGCTTTAGTGCTGTCACAGCACCACTAACCGGCCTTTTAAGGGGAAAACCAAAAAAAGGTCAGTATGACCCCAGTCGCTAGAGTGGCGTTCGTCCAACTTAAGACACAGTTTACCACAGCACCAGTACTAAAACTACCCAACCCCTCCAAGCCATTTGTAGTAGAGGTCAATGCATCTGAGGTGGGGTTAGGCGCGGTGTTATCACAGTACTACGGTGTTGTCCTCCAAAATTACATCCCTGTGCCTTCTCGAAGAAGCTGACCGACGCAGAACGCAACTATGACATTACGAACCGTGAACTCCTGGCAGTCAAAGCGGCGCTAGAGAAGCGGCGTCACTGGTAAAGGGAACGCGACACCAGTTCGCCATGTTCACGGACCACTAAAATCTTGAGTACATCCGGCAGACAAATCGACTGTGCCCAAGGTTCGGTGGGCCCTATTCTTTAGTAGCTTTAATTACCAAATTACATATCGCACTGGCTCTCGTAACGGGAGAGCCGTCGCCTTGTCCAGATGCTTTGCAGCATCAGAAGAAAAGGATTCCCCAGAACCCATAATTCCTTCTGTGCTCGTAATTGCTCCCATATGTTGGGACATAGAATGAACGAAATAGAATGCTTAAATTCACAGAACCCCATTCCACAAGCTTTCCCCAGGGACAAGTTGTATGTACCCGAGACCCTCACATTCAAAGTCATAGAATGGCCGCACAATACTCCCACTACAGGACATTCCAGGGTCCACTGAGCCATCGAGGTGCTTTGTTGTAAGTGGTGGCCTGCTTTATGGGCAGAGGCTGAACATGCAGTGAAGTCCTGTTCAGTCTGCGCTGTAACCAAGACCCCCCGTCAGTTGCCTGCTGGGAAATTAATGCCTCTACCAGTATCGCAGAGGCTGCGGTCGCACATTGCTGTGGACTTTGTGATGGACCTCCCGGTTACAAGGTCGTGTTGGTGGTTGTGCACCGATTTTCTGAGGGTGTCTGCTTCCTTCCATTTGGTTCCTTACCCACCACCCTCGAAGTGGCTGAGGCACTCTTCCACGCTATTTTCTTGCCCTATGGCATCCCGGAGGACATCCTGTCTGACCGAGGTCCCCAGTTCATCTCTCGCATATGGGCGGCCGTTTTTAAGAAAAAGAGCGATTCTTCCGGGCTTACTGCCATGGGCGACAGCACAACAGGGCAGAGTTCCTCAGCTGGCCTGAGTACACCCAGAACTCATTATGTCACTTCGCTACTGAGCTTCTGAAATTGACTTTCTTTCATTAAAACTTTATTATCCTTCAAAACCTGTTCCTGCAGTGCGTTTGTGAAGTTTAAAGGATATTTCTATGCTTTGCAAATTTCTGACTCACTCATGACTGTCACAACACAAGGAAAAGGAATATGTGTTCCTGAATATTTCATTGCAGCAGAAAAAAACATTAGTGACAGAGGCTTTGTTGTAAGAGTCTACTAATGATAATCTCAGGTAAAACTATTATTATGTTTGTCTGAATTGACAGGATGCAGATCAGTGTAACTGCAACCTAAGCAGTCTTTGTGGTCCTAGTGGGCAGGGTTGGAATGTGGGAGGCGGGGCCTGTTTTCCCGCACAATGTGAGGGAGCAAGTTGCAGGGCTGGAATGAGCCGAGTCATCGGCAGCGGCGTAACCTGACGCCGTGCTGCAGTGTGATGACCTACGGCAGCTGCTTCAGGCTTGGCAGCCACTGCCCTGCCACTCCTGCTCCTCCCGTGTTGGATGCTCTAAATCCTGCACGAATCACTAAATCCACTTATACTAAATAAACTACGCTCTGCTACACACCTGTGCATCTCATATTAACAACCATCAGATAGCAGTATTCAGGTACCCAAAGCCATAGCAAAGACATGTGCAGATTTCACTTTGATATAAGATAAGATAAGATATGAAACCCTTATCCTCACAGGTGGGAAATTTGCATTGTTACAGCAGGAAAGTGGACAGAACAAAAGAAAAAGGTAGAAACAGTGTAACCAATAGAATAAAACTATACAACATAACAGTACAATATAGTGTTTAGCAAAAACTGTACACTATACAAAATAGTATATAGGGTGAGTTGCCCTAATGTGGGACATTTTTTGTAATTTGGACTTGTAATACATTGTAATACACTACATAAGTCCAAAAATGTGCCACATTAGGGTAACTCAACCTATATTATGTTTGTGTGTATGAATATGAATATATCAATAAATACAAATAAAAAATATATCAATAAAACATATTACAGTAAACATACACACGTGTCTCTGAGTTTACTTACTTTGGGAGCAGAGAGGGGAGGCCCCAAGGAGTGGAAATGCACATAAAATGAAACTGCCATGCAGCTGGTTGGTGGACATAACCAAAAGCAGCTTTGCCCTCTTAAAATCTGAATAGCACCCAGCCTTCAGTGTAATACCACTTTATAAATACAAAATACAATGTTAAAATGCACATATTTCAAGATGTTAGTACCTTTATTACTAATAATTATCATAAATCAATTTTCCTGCCCAGCAATGTCACTTTTTTGAGCCAAATGTACACACATCAGAATTTAGCAAGCATTTGGATCAAAATACTTATTGTTCCAACAGTGTCCCTTTATTAGACTGTGTTCCAATATGCGCTCTCCTCTTTAGATCGTTGTGCACCCTGGGAACTGTAAACACAGCCCTTCAACCAACCCAGGGGGTTTTCCTAAACCAAGGTTACAGAGGACTGAATAATGTGCAAGTTGACACCCACTGCACTGTGAAACAACTCTGAACTGGTCATGTTTGCAAATAATTTTCACCTGAATAGACCTATGCATCCATTATTTTTAGTAGTACTCTTTTTACTGTCAATTAATATATCAAAATAATGATGCTTTATTGCTTTATTTATAATCTCTGTGGCTTTAGTACGGATGCTTTGCATACTTAAAAAAGGGTTTTACTAAAAAAGGTTTGTGCCTGAAGTGCACTGAAATGTTTACTGAAACAAGGTGAATGGGAAACAGATTTTTCTATTAAAAATTCAGTTCAAAAGTTCAGAATAAGTAGTAACTACATATTTACAGTGCAGCAGCCAGCGGGAGTTTATTTCAAGACGATAAACATAAAAGATTCTAAACTATTTAGACTTGCTATGAATTTAAGCAAGAGGAGAGAAAGTCGAGAGGTCAGAGAGGACAAAAACCATAGACCAAAGTTAAAATTTAACTATTAATACTAGGAAAAACTTCCCAGCACTGTCTGGTCACTGGGGGCCACAGGCCTTTCACCCCTCTTAAATATTGACCAATTTTCTCATAGTCAAATGGACTATAAGACAGCCAGCAGATTTAAAAAACACCTGGCAGATTCAGCTTGTCTGGTTATGAAGAACAGTTAAAACCGTACCACCTTACAATAAGACTACCCTTATAAGAGGTTTAAAAATGATTCATAATGAGGTTGTTAATTAGGTTGTAGTTTATAAATAATTAATAATCAATTATAAAAAAGGTATCACACTTGTCATACATTGATGCAGGCTCGCTATTTGGAGGTGAGACTTTAACATTCTGCCTGATAAAGGGATAAGATAAGCTCAGCAACTAGCAAGATCTGAGATCTGGCCAAACAGTGAGCCTGAGAACTTGTTTCTAACTGTTTACTAATGGCTTATAAACTGTCTACAACATGATTGTAAATCATGTATAAACCCTTTATGAGGGTAGTAAAGTGTTACCATAAAAATGTATCACTTTTTCAGTGCATTTTAAATACTGCGAGCATTTAAAAACAATTTAACTTTTCAAATAAACAACACTAGCAGCAAAGGTGTCTACAATTCATGTTTTTGAATGGCTTAGTTTTGCATTCTGTTGTAAAAGATTGTAAGATTCTGTTGTAAAAGCTGGACGTTCTGGAGGAGTGTTATTTTCACCCTCCTGTACAGCAGCACTGCAGCCGAGTATTGGCTCCGGGCCAGCAGTCGAAAGACCAGTTTGAATGTTTGTCGCGCTGTTTAGCATTATCAGCTGGGTGAGGTCACAAGTTTCAAATTATGATCTTGCAATGCAACTGTTTCCAAAAGGGTGTGAGATGCAGTTGAAAACACCTGCTCTACACACGGACACTCTGTCAGTAATGAACACCGGCTTTAACAGGGTTAAAATACAACCTTTAATTAGCTAAACACTTCATATAACTACACGTGTGCACTGGAGTAAATCAAGCTTCAAAGGGCTTTAAACGGTCCACATTCTACATTTTCTTTTACATTTTTCTATATTTTCTCTGCTGTCCATGTATAAGCCCACACCCCCCACCCCCCAAAAAAAGGTCAGTGCATTTTCACATTGATCTTTTTCCTGTTTTTAAACAGTAATTTAGGTCAAATTATGTGCTGATTGGCCACTCGGTTTTGAAACACTCCTTGTAACATCATTGTGAACAGGTGGGCATCCCTGCTATTGGCTGAACTTTGTGATGAAAAGAAAAAAATGTAAATACGCTGCTTTAATGTTCTAACTGTCTTACATATGTGGACTGTGGATGAACTTGGTCATTACACCACCACTTAAAAAGATGCAAACAACATAAAAGGCAAAATGTTATTTAACAAAATCCATGCTGTGTTTAGCTGCACTGATAAATCAGACACCATTAATAAACCAAAAAAGTGTCATTGTTGCTGGCAGAACCTGGCTCCTCACAAAGAGTGGTTTCAGGGAAGTTGCGCGCTCCTCTGTTTTCTGGATTAGCTGATCGCCCCATGTGCATTCAGAATGAATCATAACCTTGATAAGAGAAAGTTTCGAAGCTACTCTAGGGTCTTCCCAGAATCCCACTTCAGCAGCACAAAAGAAGAAAGGCCCCTATTGATACAGTCTCCTTCTTTTGCCAAGAACAAAAAAACAATTCCCACAATACAGCTGGAAGAAGTGGAATACTGCATGCCTGGACTGGCCATGTTTTACCCTCTTCTACTGAAAATGTGACTGTTATAAATGGGAAAAGGAAAGTTTCTCTGCCGAACTGTTGGTTTTGATCTCTAGTCCCATACAAGAACTTTTTAATGAGGCAGGTTTAATGATTTCATAAAGTAATTATTTATACCTTTCATTAGCAAGGGTGTCATTCAAAATATTGAATCCCTTAATCCTTCACTGCATGATTGAATCAAAATGATCAAATAAGTAATTTCTTTTTACTTACACACCGAAGTATTTTTTCATTGCTGAGGCCTGGCTGCGAAAGTAAGAGTGTAAGTTAATATTTTTGAAAGAACTGAAGCCTAATCTGTGGCATGTTCCAAGCAAAATTAGCTTAAATACAATGCATATTCATATATTTATATATGCACAAGCAGTGTAGTGCAGAAACAAGTTGTTAGCCTTATAATTCCTTATGATATCTATGCAAACGTATAAATATCTATATCTATATAAAAGTATCTATATTAAAATTGCAAATTATACACAAATAAAACAAATAAATATAATTCTGTTCACAGAGTCAGTGGGAGTATCTGATTCTTAGTCTCCTGTTGTGAACCAGTGCTGTTCCCAAGATGTTTCAGAGGACCACTAGAGCTCTTGTTTTTGGGACAGTTTCAGGCCTTTTGGAGGGGGCGTGTGTCTGATCTAAGTCCAACAGAACTGGCAGAGTAAAAGTGTGCATCAACCACAGCAAGCATTTAGTGTACTTTCCTTGTTAGTCTGGCCTAGCCGAGCATAAACAGGCAGCCCTCTGAATGATGGCAAGCATGCGTAAGAAAAAGATCTCCCTGCTGGAGGTGTGGCGCAGGAATCGAGCAGCACGACTCAAGAAATCTAAAGACCTGAAACTATGGCCACATCAACTGTAAGTGGAACATCTCTAGAATTACAGATGGAGATTTACTGAATCTTTACTGGCAAATTATACTAATGAAATCATTCCTAAAGAGTAAAATGATTTCTAGAAATAATATTCTAATATTATTAATACTATTTTCTGAGAAATGCATCATTCTTGTTCATAGTATTTTTAAATAAGCTATTTATACATGCTTTTGTTTTGACTTGTTGTTGCTTATTTGTTTTCTATCAGTCTTGGCACCTTACTATTCTAGCAATTGAGTTCAATTTCTTTAAGAACACCTCATGATTCAGTTAAAGTGATTCAGTTCAGTTTCTCTACGAACACCTCATGATTCAGATAAAACGATTCAGTAGTAGTTGTGTTATTAGTAATTCACTTATCTATAGTGTTTATACCCAGAATTTGTGTAAATAACATTGCATTTCATATTGAGTCCTGAATTTGTACTAGATTTATTTAGATTTTATTTTTTATATTGTTTTTGTCTCTGTGCCTGTGCAGTCATAACATAAATGATTTCCTCCGGGATTCTGATTCAGTTCAGTTTCTTTAGGAACATCTATGAATAAGTTACAGTGATTCAGTTGATTAAAAAAACCCTTTCATGGGGCTGAAAAGCACTGTTGGTCTAACTCAGTGGTTCCCAAACATTAATTAGCTCCCCACCCCCCCATTCAAACTACACAGGTTCAGATTCAAACTTTATTTAAAATACATCTCCCTTTTCTAATTGAGTGAAACAAATGCAATAACATATGGTGCAATTTTACCACTGTGGGAGAAAGAAAGAACATACTAAAATTATAAACAAGAATAAACAACTGTCTCCACAGAAATGGCTGGAAAAATTAACCAGTTGCCAGTCAGAAAAAAACTTAAAAGAGGATCATCTCAAGTCTCACACTTGAACTTGCAGCTGATGAAGAGTTAGCCTCTGCTGGAGGCTTGCACAAACTTGTCCATGTTTTTGCAAGCAGTGCTCGAGTATTGCGTGCCATTTGTAAAAACAGCTTCACAAATTTAGAGGAGTCATTTTTTCATCTTTAAGCGCAATGTTCACACAGTTTTCACACATTTAGAGCTAAATGTGTTAAAAAACAATTTTAAGTTTTGATACATGTTCTTGCTGCTAAATTTAAATGTTAAATCTAAATCAAAATGTTAAATCTAAATCTAAATGTTATATCTTCATCTAAATGTTAAATCTACATCTAAATGCTATATCTAAATCTAAATGTTAAATCTAAATCTAAATGTTAAATCTTAAATCTAAATGTTAATGTCAGGCTGGTCTGTAAGCGGACATACTGGCAGGAGTCAGTTCTGCATGATAATGTTTCTTTTAATGGCAAAACAGTTTCAAACAACTTCAGAGGACCTTCTCTCTAACATAACTCAAACATAAACACTGAAGAAGGATCTTGCCACCAAACCCTCTTCTCTCCATTTTCACTGTCACACTGAATATGACACTTTGTGCTCCTCGCTCTGTGTCGTCTCCGCAAATGCATCAGCTCAGGGAGTCAAGCCTACAAACAGGAGGAAACGTGATTCACAGATACAGATGCACAGGAATCTCGACTCCGAGACCCGGTCTTTCATTCAAACCCAGACTTTCCGCACCACACTTCTCCCCCCGACCACCCTCGAAGCTGTACGAGGCCGACTCACAAACCTAGGGTTCCGCGGCAGACGGCCCCGGGGTCGTGGAGACGGCCTCTCAGGATGCCTTCTGTCAAAGTCCTGGACTAATTCCTGACTCAGTATGTCCTTGGCAGAGACCCGGCTCCTCTCCTCAGGGCCGTACCCCTCCCAGTCCACGAGATATTGAAGGGCTCCTCGACGGCATCGAGGGTCCAAGAGTCAGTTAACTCTATAAGCTGGGGCACCCTCAACCTCCATTCAACGGACCTGTCACAGCGAGTTTCAAAAGAGACACATGAAACACGGGATGCACCCGCATATGAGATGGCAATTTTAGTTCATATGTTACAGCGTTTATCTGCCTTACCACCAAAAAAGGCCCCAGGTATCTAGGGGATAACTTGCGTGAAGGTAGTTGTAATTTGAGGTCCCGAGTGGAGAGCCAGACACGATCTCCTGCCTGGAAACCAGGCAACTCCCTCCTGTGTCGATCTGCGAAACATTTTAACCTACCAACCGCTCTACTGATGGATGTGTATGCCCCTTCCCACACCCGCTCTGCCCTTCTATCGACTTCTGGTATATCAGAGGATTCACCATCCCAGGGACAAAGTGGGGGTTAATGCCCAAGCACGCGCACAAAGGGCGTTAGGCCGGTAACGGAGTGCCGTAACGACTTCTGAGCGTACTCCATCCAACCAAGGAACTCTGCCCAGTTGTTGCCCATGGCAATAAGCCCGGAGGAACCTTCCTAATTCTTGTGCCACTCGTTCAGCCTGACCATTAGATTCAGGATGGTATCCTGAAGTCAGGCTGACTGTTGTTCAAAACGTCTTAAAGAATGCAGCCCACACTCTAGACATGAATTGGGGACCACAATCTGACAGGATCTCCTCCAGGAGGCCATAGGGCAAGAACACAGACAGAAACAGAGCTTCTGCTAGTTCTAGGGCGGTGGGTAGGGAACTAAAAGGAAGGAACCTACCCCGCTTAGAAAACCTGTCCACCACCACCAGTATAATTGTGTACCCTTTCAAAACCGGGAGGTCTGTCACAATGTCCACCACTATGTGGGACCATGGCCTGTGTGGTACTGGCAGGGGAATTAATTTCCCGGTAGACGGATGGTCTTGGACACGGCGCAAACAGAGCAAGACCGTACGGCTCTCTCTACATCTGCCTACAAGGAAGACCACCAGTAGTTTCGCCTAAGCGCCTTGGAAGTTCGTGGATGCCCGGATGTCCTGTAGCTGGGATATAATGGGCCCATTTTATCACTTTTAGCCATAATGGTTCAGGTACATATGTTTTCCCACTTGGGTACTCCCATGGGATCGATCCCAAGAGTTCTCTCTTTCTATTTTTGCATTTATATCCCAACTGATGGGAGCCAAAATCAGAGCTGAGGGGATAATTGGCTCCGGTGGTTTTAGCACCTCCGGCGTTGGAAAGAGACATGACAATGCATCTGCTTTCCCATTTTTAGAGCCAGGGCGATACGTAATGAAACCTAGCAAAGAACAAGGCCCACCGAACTTGTCTAGGGCATAGACGTTTTGCCTGTCAGATATACTCTAGGTTCCGGTGGTCAGCCAACACAGTAAAAGGGTGTCTGACCTCTTCCAACCAGTGACGCCACTCCTCTAATGCTGCTTTGACCGCCAGCTATTCACGGTTGGCAATAACAGTTTCGCTCTGCAACAGTCTGCTTTTTAGAGACACAGGGATTACAAGGAGTGTCTGAGATTGTATGCGCTCTGCAGGTTGAGCTTTGTAAAGATTCTCCCTGGCAGGAGGTCTATAGCAGTATCCCAAGGTCGATGCGGAGGGAGACAAGCAGCTCTAGACGCACTAAACACCTCTGCCAGGCTGAGATACTGCGAGGGAATCTGGGCAGGGACCTGCACCATAGAGCTCTCTATAGACATGGTTCCCAAAATCATGCCTACTCTATGTTTCCCACAGCGAGGACCCCATTGTAACACACTCGCAGTATTCCAGTCTAGTGTGGGGCTATGCCGCTTTAACCAAGGCAAACCTAGTATCAGGAGGGGTACAGGGTGTTCTAACACATAGAACTTAATGTTTTCTATATGCCCTGGTTCAATCTTAAGTTTGACTGGCTGCGTTATGCAGCTGACCGACCTTCCTGATACTAGGTGCCCGTCTATAGCATGCACAGGAATCGGATCTGGCAGCTTCTCCACCGGGAGCCCAAATGACGTGACCATGGCTCTGGACATAAAGTTGCTGGCAGACCCCGAATCTATAAGTGCGGGAACAAACACAGATTGGTTAGCATCACATATTTGCACCTTTAGCTCATATTATCTTGGGGAGTCAGACCCCAGCTCCACGGGCTCAGGCATGCTGGTGTCTGGTGCTGATGTCAGCAGAGTTGTAGCCTTGTTCTCCAGTTTGGTGCTCTTGGAACTGATAGAAGGACCTTTTGCCCGTTTGTGCTGATCCAACTTGATGGCTAAGTGGATCAACTGGTCCAGCGAAAGGCCTTCGTCTCTGCATGCTATCTCCATCTGCAGATCCGGGTTCAGTCCCTTATGGAACACCGCCACTAAGGCGGGCTCATTCCACCCGCTTTCTGCAGCCAAAATTCTGAAGTCGACTGAAAAGTTGTTCCACTGAGTCACTTTCTTGTCTCAACTGCAAAAGGCGGGTGCTGCTGGATCAGCCATGATCAGGAAAATCAAAGGCAGCCTTGAACTTGGTTCTGAAGTTCACGTAATTTGGAGCCCTGTCTCCCTCTGCTGCCCAAACCACGGTCACCCAATCCAGTGCGCTCCCTGTCAGGCACTCGGTCAGAAAGGAGAACCTTTGAGCTTCTGTGATTTACGGGTAGGCTGTGAAATACAAATCGCATGTTAAAAGAAAGCTCTTGAAGGCAGCAGGGTCCCCCCCATAGCGCTCCGGTAGGGAAGCGTGCCGTGGAGCTTTCACAAACTATGCGGTCACCAGTTGTCCTACCACATTGGTGAGCTGTTCTAGTTGTGTGCGGTGACTTGCCATTGTCTGCATCGGGTCTTCATTCAGGGGTAGGGGAACTGTGGCGGGGTCTGTTGCCGGCATGTTCATCTGTCAGGCTGGTCTGTAAGCGGATACACTCACACTGGCAGGAGTCAGTTCTGGATGATAATGTTTCTTTTAATGGCAAAATAGTTTCAAACAACTTCAGAGGACCTTCTCTCTAACATAACTCAAACATAAACACTGAAGAGGGATCTTGCCACCAAACTCTCTTCTCTCCATTTTCACTGTTACACTGAATATGACACTTTGTGCTCCTCGCTCTGTGTCTTCTCCGCAAATGTGTCATATCAAGGAGTCAAGCCTACAAACAGGAGGAAACGTGATTCACAGATACAGATGCACAGGAATCTAGAGTCCAAGCCCCTGTCTTTCATTCAAACCCAGACTTTCCGCGCCACACTTCTCCTGCCGACAGATTCTGGGGCACGGCCGTTCTTTGTGTTCAGATGGTTTTTGCTGGTCAACCGTCACACTTCTCACGTTCCTGCTCCTCTTGTGTCTCTGTGTAGTTTTGTTTTGAGTTAAAAAGGCCCACGAGCCTCCTTTTGTGTGTTTAGTGTTCCCCTGTTTAGAATCAGTGTTTTTAGTAATAAAAATCCATCTATTGGAACCTGCCTCCTGCGCCTCGCATCACTTCCCATGCACGCCTCCCGTGACACATTTAGATTTAGATTTAACATTTAGATTTAACATTTATTTTATAATTTAACATTTAGATTTAACATTTAACAATTATGCAGCAAGAAAATGTACCAAAACGTAAAACTATTTTTTTTAATAAATTTTTTTAAATAGTTCTAAATGTGTGAAAACTGTGTGAACATTGCACTAAATTATGAAAAAATTACACCTTTAAAATTGTGAAGCTGTTTTTACAAAAGGCACCCCATACTCGATTGGAGCCTAGGCTATCCCATTGGGGAACCACTGGTCTAACTGGTTTCATATTTGTTTGACAGCACTAAAATAGTTTCTCACTGATTAGCATGTCTGTCAGACTGTATGTACGTTATTTGTATGCTTGCTGATCATTTTTAAATAACAATTTAATACAGTATAACACAAAAAACACAAAACAATTTTTCTAATGTAAGTTTCAGAGGGTTCAGAGTAAAGATTTTATGTCCAGTGCAAATGCAACACACAGTTCAGGTTATACTACAGACCAGTGGCGGCTCCTGGTCAATATTTTTGGTGAAACAAACCACCCTTTATCCCCGGTGCGCGCCGCAAAACAAACTCAGCACCTCACCGAACCCTGGGCAGCTTGATTTTCTTGCCCTAAGTACCTACTTCATCTC
>JBBPCY010115047.1:0-18386 GCA_037974405.1 Brachyalestes nurse | reverse complement strand
GGCCAATGGGCGAGAAAGCCCTCATGTTATGTGGCTATGCTTAATTCTCTCTTTCTCTCTCTTTCTCTCTCTCTCTCTCTCTCTCTCTCTCTCTCTCTCTCTCTCCCTCTCCCTCTCCCCCCTTCTCTCTCTCACCATTTATCACTCATCCATCCATGCATCCATCTATCCAGCCAGTCAGCCAGTTGGCCTGCACTAATTGCCTGAAAAAGCTCACTGAGTTTCTCTTGTCATTTGTAGCTGAGAGTGAAGGGGAGAATCATTAGAGGACATTTCACTAGTATGTTATATGATGCCACACTGAGCAACTACACTCATGCCTCTCTGTTAGTCTTCACTAAAGTGCATCCAAAAGTTTTATATGACATACAGATGCTCACTCTTGATTTAGCATTGCAAGACATGCAGCAGGGAAATCTCGCTCCAGTCATGGAGGGTCAGGGACCAGCACAGTTTGTAACTAAACTTGCCAATAAACCTGAAAGTTAACAGATGAGCTGAAGCGGGTGTATTTAGCAGGGAAATCACCACACTGCGCTGGACACTGGCTCTGACAGACTGGAGGTAAATGACCCTGCTGTCTGAAAAACTCTACTCCAGAGGTGAACTTTTTTTATTCAACAGTATAGTGATTTAATTGGAGACTGAGTTTAATTTTATCTCAGTTTTTTCCCTCTTTTGAAGTTTGGTGCGCATATATGTGTGTGTGTGTGTATGTGTGTGAGAGAGAGAGAGAGAGAGAGAGAGATCAACAGCAAAATAACCATAATTAACTGCAATTTGGAAGCAGTCTGCTGTCCGCCTGTCTACATAGTTTATGAGAGTATGTTGGCTAAATTATGTTAGTTTTGCATAATTTCTTCAAAGCAATGCCAGCATATTAGAGAAGCAAAGTCAGAAGTGAATCGTGAAGTGAAAAGTACCTGAGTTTGGTATAAAGCACATTCTTGAAAGAAACAGCTCTCTCTAGGGTTTAGGAAACTGGGGTGATCATGTCAGAAGCTTGATTCTTTGGTCAATTAACTATTTTTGTATGAATTTTGGATCTATGTTTTGGACTACTGTCCTTCTGATCCAAACAGAACAGTTCTGGCTTTTTGGCCTAAACTAACAACATTCTCATGGCCTTTGCAGAAAAAACAGGCACATCACAGATCCTCCAACATATTTACCAATGATCTTCTCTGTATGCTTGTTTTTATTACCAACAATTATGTGTTTAATTGGTCAGAATAAATAATTTTTGCACACATTCCAAATGGAGGTAGCATTCAGTTACATTTTTGTAGAATTTAGTATTTTGAACAAAAAAAATATACTAAAAAAAATACTAAATCCTCATCCTTATTTGATGAAATGTTTGTCTCCTCACTGTGTATGGGGGTAAAAACCCTTCCTGGGAGGATCACTACAGCGCCAGTTAAACTTGTAAATTGTTGCTCTAACAGTGGAAATGGACGTTTCAGGTATGTAGCCATTTTGTTCCAGCCTTTGTCTTGATTTATGAAGGTCAACACACTTTTGTCTCATTTCATTAGTATGTTCTCTTCATCATGCTGATAAATAAGGTAATTTCAGGCTCTGTCACCACATATTTCATTTCTCAGTTCCATTTTTGTTCGTAAGAATATTTTAGGTGTCCTAATAATCAGCCCGATCTCACAACTTTTCGTGCAGCCATCACGAAATACAGCTTAATTAAAATACGCGCTGCGATCACGACTTAGGGCTTTTTTTTCGTGCTAGGACAACGCTTCACTTTTTCGTGCTAGGACAACACTTCACTAACCGATGTATTTTAGATTTAAGGTTAGGTTTAGGGTGAGAGTTTGGTTTAGGGTTCGAGACTTTCCATGTCTCACGGCATTTAACCGCTTTTCAAACAAATACGATAAGGAATCAACTCATTATTTCTCTCCTACTGTCTGGCTGATGGCTGCATGAAATCTCGTGGACTGTAGTAATTGATACATGGTTTAGATAAAATTATGTTTTCGATTTAGGGTTCTAAGTCTAAATTCCTGTCATATATATTTCTTTCAGTATGAGACTGAGCTAACTCACCATTTTTTTGTTTTTTTTTGTGAGTTTTCATGACCAAGGGGGGCAATTTATATGGAGCTGACTATGCTGAGCTACATAAATCACAGGACAGGTGTTATCCCCTCAGCACTGGCACTGGTGTTCTGTAGTGAGTGATCTTTCTGAGAGCTTGTGTCATACCATGAGCTGTCTCTGAGGTCACTATGAGAAGTCCCTCACAACAGTGTATAATTCCTGACATTTCCCTTTTGTTGGTTCATTGACTCTCTGAATCATGTTTCTGTTTCATTTTTTCTTAGCCTACAGTCACCTTACTCAGTCTCTGTCTTCCATCGTCTTGGGTTATATAATTCGCTCCTGAGCGTCACCATGCAGCGCCTGAGAACAAGGCAGTGCAAGGTGTGACAGATCACCTTGGCAACCAAGAAAAACTGCTTGAGAAGATGAGGAGATGCAGGGCAACATCAGACCGTGGGGCAGTAAAAGGCTCTGATCGGGCAGTAGGTGCGTGAGTGGCCTTCGGATTGTGAACTAGACATTGCATCTGTATATGAGTATGGAAATAGGAATTATCAGAATTGCACACAAATCTTTGTATTGTGTTTGCTCAAAAGCAAAACAGTAATGATTCCAATTTTTTATGGTGTCTAAAACCTCAAAGTCACTGCAGTGAAAGCATTCTATGGATAGTGGTCTATTGTGTCTGGGATGGAAGGCATTTCCCTGCCATATATTTGTAAACTACACAGTGCAAATGAGAATAATGGGACATTGTGCGACTGCTGCGAGAGGTTCAGCATTGTGTTAAAGGCCCACATTTGCTGCTGAGCCAGTCATTGTGCCTGCTTGAAATTAACTATAAAATGGCCTCTGTTTGAGTGTGAGATCTATTTTCAGACTTGCATTTTCCAAATTCAGGAAAGAGATGGTTGCCACTGTGCCGTTACATTCAGCGATGGACCTCTCAGGGTGCCAAGTGTTTACTGTTTATGATTGCAACTTTGTTTATGACAGCAACTTTTAATGTCTTTGACCTCAGGCTTGACGCAAGGTTTATATATTTAACTGAAAAAAATCATTCTTTGTGAAATAGTAGGTTCATATTCAGATTCAGGTAGGATTTTGTGCGTTTTTCATTTTCTGCTTTTTTATGCACACCTGCAGAGCTGCATGGGGAAATGAGTGCATCAGTCAATTTGCTCTCAGGAGTCAACACATTTCTTAGCTTTTAGTGTGTGTTTGTTTTTTTGTTTGTTTGTTTGTTTTCTGCAGTTTCTATTTTTTTTCTCCACGCCTCAGTTTTCAGATAAGGGCATAGTCTTGTACTGCCTGTTCGAAATCAGCTTAACTGCATAAAAAATGCATTAAATGGACCATACAATTACCTTTCAGCAATAAACCTGACACAGGCAGTGTTCACATTTGATATCGTCTGCTTATAATCAGATTTCTCTGGGTGCATGCCAGGTGTAGACAGTATGGCTCTTTTGTAGGGCCAACAATATTTATTATCTAAGTCACTAAGTAAGACAGTGATTTAACTTTACTTCATGAATTATGTACCTACAAGCATACAAACATTTGTGAAATTTCTGCTGGTCCCCCTTGTGGAGAATCTGCCTAACACTGCTTTTCAATGGACCGTGGATACTCTGGTTATCATTCAAAGTGCAAAGTAACCACTAATGAACTGATAGTATAACTTTTTTGAATTAAGTGTTCTTACAGCCCTATTTCAGAGCTCAGCCATTTTTCAAATGCAATTATTCTCAATGTTCACATTGATATTTTGGCACAATTTGGGGCTACTGGGTGGCCTAGTAGTTAGGGCTTTGCCTTGTCATCAGAAGGTTGTGGGTTTGAATCCTAGGACTTCTAGTGTCATTACTGAGGTACCCTTGAGCAAAGTACCGGCCCCACACACTGCTCCCCGGGTGCCCCTCATTGGTGGCAGCCCACTGCTTCACTTGGTGAATGGGTTAAATGCAGAGAAAGAATTTCACACAGTTCACACTGTGTGCTGTGCTCTGGTATGTTCACGCGTGATTATAAGGGGCCAAACTTCAGTCACACCAAGGAAACACCATTCTGAAGCCATTTTGTGCTAAGAACACCAAAGTTGGCTTTTCTCCATGAGACTTCCATTTACCACTGAGTGGAAATATCTGTCATCTCGACTGCGGTACTGCAGATATGTGCTCCGGGTTTTGTGCATCCCACAAGACATGTGCAAAAATCTTTAGTACTGTGTATCAAATCTCCCTGGATATGTTATTGGCTTTCGTCGCCTCTGTGTATAGGAATGCCTCATTTTTACAGCATTTAAGTGATTTGAGTAGTCATTGTTGTTACAGAATGGTGTTGTCAGAGAGGTGCTTTCATCCGTGTAGTGCCTAGAGCAAATCACATTCATTCAGTTCCACTGTGAAATGCTATCAGATGCTGATATTACATTTTCCTGTGGAACTGACAGCTGACACTTTCAGTTTTTCATATAAACAGTTCTCACACACAAACACACACACACACCTACACACACATATATACAGAGGCCTACACATCTTCATGAAAGGGTAAAGATGTAGAGCCAGATAAAGTGTCTTCTGACTGTTTTCCAAAGGGTACCCTCTGAGCCTCTGCTATGTTGATGTGCTCATTTGTAACTGTAGTGTGAATGCTAGGCAGTTGGCTATTGGACCTCCTTAACAGTAGAAATAGCTGTCTGGGGAGCCATCTTTTCCTCCTGCCATTCTCTTTTTCTTTTCTTCCTTTTCCCTTCTGCCTTTTTCTCCCTGACATCCAAACCGTGCCCTCTAAGTTGGAAGACAATGGAGGAGAGGAAAAATGGATAAAGTGGTAGAGAGAGCAGAAAAGAGAGATCTGCTGAGCCGCAATGGCTTTATTCAGACGGAAGTGACTGGGTGTGGAAGAGAAGAGAGGGAAGAGAAGATGAGAGCGGGGGGACATGTATTGATTGTGTTTCCTGATTATCTGCTCTGTGGCTCGGCTTATCTGTGACAAGCAAATTCGCTTTTTGCCCGGCCCTTGCAATACTTAATCCATTCAGCTCTTCCCTTTTCTTCTTTGCTTTCAACCACTAACCCCTAACTCTCCTTTTATTTCTATCTTTTCACTCTCTCCCTTTGTCTTTCCATCCCCTCCCTCTCTGTCTCTGATGATTTATGTTTATCTTTCTTTAGTTTGACACACATCGAATACACAACATCTGTCTTACCGTGATTCAGTCCAGGCCACTAAATCCACACTCTGTGAGTGTAAAAAGAGCTTGTTTTGTGTTTTCCTGCATCACTTTCTACGTAAAGTTGTTTTCCTTTGTGTGGGTTTTGCTCCACAGCAGTGGTCTTTAATGTGTTGTTTACTGCACAGATCAGAATCGCTGACCAAACTCTTTTTATTACTTTTTTACTTTATTCACTTTTTAAGACTCTCAAGACTATCCATGTTTTAAAAAAATGGAATCCCTAGTTTGTAAATGAAATATCTAAGTGTAGAGAAACTGTACAATTATATTTTAGTGTCCAGTTTGTATTTATTTGTTAGGGTTAACATATTGGGAAAAAACAAGCAAAAAACACAAAAATCATCACCTATAGAGTAGACCAGTGGATCACTTCCACAACCGTGGATCACTGGCTTACTTTGTCTTTCCATTCCCTGACTCTCTGTCTCTGATGATTTATGTTTATCTTTGGAGTTTGACACACATCGACTACACAACATCTATCTTACCGTGATTCAGTCCAGGCCACCAAGTCCGCAGACATCGTCTTGACTGTTGTCAGCTGTGTTTGTGTGCATTGTTTGAATCTGTTACGGGCCACCGTGAACTCTGAGTTAGAACTTTTTGAAGTTGTAATAACAGTGATCCATCACTGCAGAGCTAAAGTAATCTGCAGCTTTTCTACTAAAGGGAACATTTCTACTGTGCCAGCCAGTAAATCTGATATTGATTACTGAGCTGTTTAACAAGAGCAGAAATGGGACATCAGCCAAATGATGGTCTTATGCATTCTCATGAAGTCCTAAATCGGAAGGAAGAACACATTTTGGTCTGAAAATATGAATGGACGAAAGATTAATGTATTCATCAGGATTTAACTGAACTGTGAAAAGTAGGAGGTCTGAAAGGAAAACAGAGTTATATAGTTTGCAGGAAATCTGATGGAGGTCACTGATGCCAGTTTTACAGAAAGAACAAGCAAAGAAAAAACAGGCTTTTACATTTTTTGTATTTTGTATCATTTTTGAAACATGATACTATATTTGTTGGTAGATCTTTTTTTTACTATATTTTATCATTTTTATAATCTTAAGATATAGACATAAGATATAGAAATAGACAGATTAGCACCAATGTTTTATATATTTAGCATCACTTTCCTTACACCTATAAGGAAAAAGCATACAAAATAAAACACTGCAGGGTTCAAATAAATCCAAGCGCAGGTGTAACTAGCTAAATGTGAATGAGAGAGAGTGACCAGTGAGTATGTGCATGTCTCTTTTTATTAGCTGGTATGTCTCACAGCATGGAAGAAAACATTTGAAGCCAGAGCAAATACAAACACCCGGTAAATTATTCTTTAACAAACTCAAACTGAACATGAGAGTAAATCCAATCAGGAGAGTGACTAAGCATAGGAGACATAGGAGATGTTTTTGCTTGAAGAGATATAGGAGATGCGAGAAAACAAGAGCAAGAGTCAGAACACTTTGAAACCTGAATTTTGTGATTTGAATGATGTGACAATGGATTGTGCTTCATACAAGACTAATTTAAGACTAAATGTAAGATGCAATGGGTCAGGAATTAGAGAGAATTTGAGTTTATTCCTGTCACAGTCAGAGTGTTGATTGTTCTTTGTTGCATTTTGATGAATATAACAAGAATAAGACCCATTATTACAAACATTGACCTGTGAATCTGTTTAACTGATTTATAAAACCAGGCCCTCCAGCATCTTTCCTTGCATGAATATGGTGGGACAATAGTCAAAGAATGGCTCAGTGAGCTGTGACAGAAGTTTGGTTTGAATCAGAAGCTGTGAAAAGAATTTAATTGGTTATTTGTAGACACGAGTGATGTTGTTTGCAGTGGAATGGGAACAACAAGAATGCTCATAGAGGCTGTTAAGAATGGCTGTAATATCACTGAACATGCACTGTTTAATCACAGCACTGAGTTAAGCTGGGATGGTACTCTTTCTCTAAGGTTATGCCTGGGATCTTACAGAAATAGAATAATCTGGTCGACCCATTCAGATTCTATCTCTTTATCAAGTTTTGGATGCTTTCGCTTTTGTAGTATGCTTGTTTCATTGTATGATTTAATAATAAGCAATTTCTGACTCACGATTCAGCTGGAAGCTTGTTCTTGCAAATCTATGGAGAAAAAGTGATGCAGCAAATTGTAATGTGTCGCACATTAATAACCACCCTCTTATGTTTAGAAGAGAGTTCATGCTGCTGGAGAAATATCTCTCCTCTCTACCTTTTAGATAAGTGGATATACAAATTATACATATATTTTTGGATCAGTACTGCTGATATATTTTGCACATTCTTAAAAATAAGGTGCCAGGTCTTTAAAGCAATGCTCTAAATAGCCACAGTGGGTGATTTTAAGAGCCTTTTTTTTAAACAAGGCTTGAAATTTCAAACGTCTCTGAGATGGAAAGAGTTAATTGTCAGGTGACCTTACTAACCTAACCATTTCTGCCTGCACTGTTTATCCCAAAACCAGTGATTCTTTAAAGTCAGTTAGCTCATACCAAACACAATAAATTCACTAAATTATGCAAAAACTTCATTCCATTAGTTCCATACTCGAGTGTAAAATGAGCTTGTTTTGTGTTTTGCTGCCCCACTTTCTATGTAAAGTTGTTTTTTCCTTAGTGTGGGTTTTCCAATAGTCTTTAATGTGTTGTTTACTGCACAGATCAGAATCTCTGACCAAAATAGAATCCTTTCACTAAAGACTTTCAAGACTATTCATGACTTTAAAAAGAATCCCTAGCTTGTAAATGAAATATGTGAGCTGCCAAATTATATGTTTTGTTGATTTTCTGAATGAAAAATGAATACATTCCCTACAGCGAACAAAATGGATTGATTTTCTGTGGATTTTAGTACCATAAAACTGATCACCTATAATCTAGACCAGACCAGTGGATCACTTGCACAGCCATGGATCACTTGCATGTACTGGCTACCCCCTCACACACACTCCACTGGAAGCTGCTGCTACTAATTACAAACTTTTACCTTTAGTCAGTGGTTAAGTCTGTGCACTTCTGCCCTTTATATATTGTTTGTCATCTCCAGATTGATATTCTTTCATTATTTAATTCTCTCTCACTATCTGATATTGAGCAGATGAGAATGGTTTCAGCTGCCGAGTCTTCTCAGGGTTCCTCGCAGGGTTTCTTGCTCCAGCTGAGTTTTCCTTTCTTCTGTTATCCTTGGCTGACTGACTAGGCACTTGGACCCGGATTCTGTAAAGCTGCTTTGGGATGTCTGTTGTAAAAAGCTCTATATAGGTACATCTAACTTGACTAAAACAAAACATATGCTTACATAACTCATGCCACTTATGCACAGACCATGATGCAAGTGTTTGTTTTTTTTCCCCTTTACCCTACTGTTATGTTGCGGGTCAAATTGACCCGTTCTAAATTTAAAACATCTAAAATATATCTTTTAAAGTATTTTTTTACATATGAAACTCCTTGTGCTTGGCTTAATAAGGGTAGTGAATATATAAAATAAAAATGGTTCATTTCTCATATAAACAACCCCCCTGCATGTTTATATTACACAGATACTGTTTATTACACAGTCAAAGTGGAGGTTAAAGGGGTCAGAAGTGTCAAGTACGATTTGTTTCTTTGCAACTATGTGACCTATTTCACACCATTTACTCGCACACACACACACACACTCTCTCTCTACCTATTCTATTGACCTCATCTGTAAGTGTGAAAATGCTGGTGTTATGACCTTTGACAGGAACCTTTTCTGTTCCTGTGGGCAAACTCTACCCACACTGAGTGGGCACTTAGTAGAGGAGGAGCAAAACATATAAAGATTGTCTGCAAGGGGGTCCTACCAACATTACACTCTGCAGCTACATATGATCTAGTCTCTGTCAGAGCTTTACGAAATGAGCAGCATAAATAAACAGATGACAGCCCAGGAGGCTCTGGAGTGAAATAGTGGAGGATGTGTCTGAAGATGAAGACCATCTTGAGGTCAATTCCGAATCTGATGATTCTGATTATGAGCCGAATGAGGAAGCTGCTATTCATATTTCCCCAAGCATATATTTACATCAGAAAAATATGCATCAGGCAAAACTGTCTGCAGAAAACATAAGAAAGACCAGAATAAAGTGCCAGGGCCCACTAGGATGGCAGTGACTCGTGTGACAGGCACCAAGTCAGCTTTTGAACTTGTCATGCCCAACTCAATACAGAAAATCATTCTTGAAACGACACATTTAGTTTTGGCAAAGTTTTGCAAAGTTGCAGAGTTTATTTAAAAAACTTTAGACTTTGCAATCTAATGCAATCTAATGAATTATACAGAATATACAGCTAATCAACAATAGATACACATTAGAACTGAATATTAGGAAAATCATATTTGTAAACTATATTATGGTATATGAAAAAGTGGAGCTGTTTATGTTTTAATAGAACTATTCCTGTTCTTTTCCCTTCATTAACAGGGAGAAGGTTATGGAGAGGATGGTTTGCTGATGCATGTTCTTGATCAGGCTAACAGTTGTCTACATATCAGCAAAAAAATCAGGGAGATGTAAATAAAACTTCTGTCTTTTTCACTCCTACTACCTTTGTGAGGCGATTAGGCCATGTGATGCTACAGCTCGAACACTGTGAGGTCTAGCCCTGGACCGGAGTCGGGCACTGACGCTCCCAGAGAATCTTCTCCGGACAACCACCCCAGAGTTTAGCACAATCCCATAATGAGCAAATCAGGATCACCAGTAGTCGACCTAGGAGTATATATACAGGAGTATAGAGATTCTCTCAGTGTGAAGTATATTAATCTGTGTCTATATAGCAGGCGTGGTCCTGTTTTCTTGTGTGCATTGCCTTCTCATGGTTTTCTGACCTTATTCTGCACATTTGCTTTGTGGACTTGTTTTTGACAACTTTGGAAAGGATTTACTGATTTTGGACTTTTGCTGCATTTTTTAGACTTTGCCTCTTGCATTTTGTATTTGGAATACATCTGCTCAGTGTTTTCTGCATTTGGTTCCATATTGAGTATCATTACTAGACATAAGCTTAATATTCCTAAATCTAGTCAAATTGTCTTCTATTGAGTAAACAAATCTGCCAATGGGGTAAGCAAAAAAAGCTTGCCAAGAATTCTTAAATCTAGCAAAAACATCTACCAATTAAAAAAAATCATATTGTGCCTTAAAACTAGACAAAAATGCTAGCATACATAATAATACATAACACCCCCATTCTACCCTCATCTAATATCCTCCAAACACACATAAACAGCCAACTGGCCACTCATGCTGGTCCGCAAAGGCTCATGGGAGTACAATTTCTTAAAACAAGATAATAAAATCTTAAATCAAGGCAGCAGAAGCATTCTTGTTTTTAGCATTTTTTTTGTTTAAAACCTTTTTAATCAACATTTGCTATCTACCCTGACCCAGAAGGCGGGACAAAGGTGTAGATAATGAATGAATATGCTGTATAACAGCAGGCTATTTAACAGCATTGTGTATATCGTTTACTGCAAGACCACCTTACACAATGACAGACCAAAAGACAGCAGAAACACAGTTAAGGACAGCAGCAGTACACAAAGTAAAAATACTAAATAAAGAAACAGTAACATTCTGCTGCTGGTTTGGTATAATAAAATTCAGGGGAACACATTCTAAACAACAAAAAAGTGATCTGGTTAACCTTTTATTAACAATTTTGTCAGAGAGGGGAAAAGAGACTCACTCAAGGAAGGCCCTCCACTCGCCAGTGGATTATTTGTAAGAAGTTGTTGAATCTTGGTCATGGAGAGGGTCATTCTTTATTATTATCTCTTATTGTCAAGTCCATGAATAACAATAAATGTTTGTTATTCACAGTCAATTGCTGTAATTTTCTAAGATTCTTAAATTGAGATGTGATCTGAGTCTTAAAATAAGGAAAACAAGCTTGTTTCTTTGCTGGAAAATCTTATTAAGAAAGTTAGATATATTTTCTTAAAATAAGACTAATTTTCTTAAGTAAAACATGCTTGGCATGATTATTTTTCTATTTAGACCAAAATAAGCCATATTCTCTTGAAATAAGGCTTTTTTACTTTCTTTCTAATCAGGGTTGCTTTCTTGGTGGAAGCATTCTGTCATGAAACGATCTGGTTTGGACAGGAAGGAATAAGGAGCAGCAAATGCACAGACTGACATAGTAAGTGGAGGTTTACTTACAACACGAAAAACTAACTGTGAGAAACTAAACAGGCACAGGGCCCATGTATGAAAACACAACAAAGCATAAAGGGGAGGACACAGACTGAACTTAAGAGATTGTATGCTTCCACACAGAACACAGGATGAACTAACTTAAATACCAGAAACATAGAACAACAAACCAATGAACAGAGGCAGCAAATCAAACTGAGAGCAGCTGTATTATTTTAAAGACAGTTCTTGGTCTTGTAGCGGCCGCTGTCTGGTACCGTGACAAGTGGACTGCATCGCAGTTTTCTGATTCATCAAAAAACAGCTGGACATAGAAAGAGGCCTTTATTTTTTTACTGCATGCGCAAAAGATAATAATAATAAAATTGAACATTTTAAGAATGTGATTCAAAGGTGAACCAGGACATCACTAGCACCTTGGCTGGGTTCAATTTCCATTGCATGACTAAACAGGTTAAGAAAAAGAACAAATTTAATCAAGACTAAATTATAAAAGACCACAATATCAAAAGTAGCTCTGACTGAAAAACTTTTGGACAATTCGACTCCATGGACGCGGTTTTAGGACGATCAGCCATAAACTGTGGAGAGATTTGAGTCAGAAACTTCATTACTGGACTGAGATACACTTGAACATCAAAATCGGATACAACTCAGATACCATCACAGTACAGTTTAGATACAGAACGGCTCATGTACACTTATGGAAAAGTGCCTTATCTGATTACAAAACTATACACAAGGGCACTTCATGTCATCAGGGAGGAGTTGTAAGGGTACCAATATTTCAAAACCATTATAAGAGTTCAGCAGTGGTTTGGTCACTGTTCTTACTGAAACTCTGGCCAGCTTAGCGATCTTTGCTGCTTAGACTCCGTGCTCCTTTAACAAACTCTCTTTCAAAGCCACTTAGATCTCCTCTTCGTCATTATCCTCATCCAAAATAACTGGGCTTGCTCAGCATTTTTATGCATGTAACAGAGCGTGGTGAGATTTTAACTGCTTAATTGAATCATGCACAACACCTGTCTGGAGGCATCTGCACTCATTATGTTCCTCCCCTCATTTATTCAAGTTTTTGCTTTCATTTCCCACTAGTTCTTTGTCAAGTTATCTGCCTCCAGATTTCATCACTTGCCTTTCGAATATAAGACATTCTGTTCTCAGTTATAACAGACACATGTCTTGGCTGATAGACTGCACTTTTTGTAAGGGGGGGATCATCAAGCCACCAAACTACCGCTATAAACCAGGCTCGTCAGATGGTGTGAATGCTTTCACCGATTGCATGAGGGCTGCTGGAGCTGATTGCAGCTGAAAGTGACTCTCGAGGGCGCTCATTTCAGCACGGCTCTGTTATGCAGCTTGGAGAGCGAGGGGAAATTTCCTCCGCCATTCACTGGATAACAGCCTGCTGTCCCCAAACGCCCTCGAACTGCAAGTGCACATGGAAGACAGAGCTTGTCCCATTGTCTTCACAAGCTGCTTTGTCAAATTAAAGCAATAGTTCACACAGAACTCCTTATTTTACCTCAAATGCAAAGCATGGCATGTTTGGTGTCATGTGGCTGACATTAAGATAAGATAAGATAAGATAAACTTTTATTAGTCCCACAAGCGGAAAATTTGTATTGTTATGGCAGAAAGTGGGCAGAACAGTTAAGTTCAGCAAAACAGTAGAATAAAAACTATAGAATAAAAGTATTCTTTACAACTAATACAAAATATATAAATATAGACATTTGTATGTGTATGCAAATATATATATATATATATATATATATCCTATATTTGTATGTGTACACATATTTGCATATACTGGAATTAATGAATGGAATGAATGGAAGTATATACCCACCCATTACAACGGAGCTAACTGCATGTCTAAACTATCTCACAATCTCATCAGATCATGCGTAGGTGATGAGCTATTATTAACAGACTCACTTATGTGGTTTCTGTTGCTGTATGACTCACTGTTCTCTTGATTCATTTGCACTGTTTAAGTTTTATCTGTTTATTAATCTTGTGGGTTATTATGGTCTTATTGTCTGATGTACTTTGTTTTATTGTACAATGTCCTTGTGTAAAATGTATATTATCATTATTATTTTTATACATTTTACACAAGGACATTGTACAAAAAAACAAAGTACATCAGACAATAAGACCATAATACTACTACTACTACTAATAATAATAATAATAATAATAATTATTATTATTATTATTATGAGGAGAAGTAAGGACTGCAGCATAGTTGCTGCTACTATTTTTTATTTTTTTTTGCTGAGTCTATTTCTACAGAGAACAGTGCACTTGCTTAATTACGAGTTTGGGAGGGGTTCTCTCTTATACAACAGCATGATGTCCCAAAATGCCCCAGAACCGAAGTGTACAATGCCAAGGGGAAGTCACAGATACGGATTAACAGGATTCCCCCATTATTTCTCTTCTGTCTAATTAACGTCTGTGATACCGGCATGGATGGTTTCCAAAGGGCCCGGACCCTTGGCTCAATTTCTCCAAGAGCTTTTAGTGGTTTTCAGTGCTTCAGTGAGCCACACTGGGTACACTGGTTGTTGTGCCTCATTTTGATGATCTACAGTATTTTCAGTGAATATAATAGTGATTAATTTATAAATATCAAAAGACAGTTGAGACAGTCAAGTCCTCAATTAGTAGCACCATCAAACTACCAAACTACTCCACAATTATTAGCATTCTTGGTAAAAACAGGTAAAAATGTAATTTTAATGTCCTTGTGGTTAATTACCTCAGTCTCCTGCTGAAAATATAAGAGAAATGTCAGGTCTGGGGTCAGTGACGGTTGGTGGCCTCTAGAGGCCACCCTTGTTTAAGTTGGTATTTGGGTTTTGTTTTGGGCTTTTATTTTGAAGGTTATGGGGAGTTAAAGTTAAATTGTTCTCAGCTGTATTTAGTCTGTAGTTATGCTTGTGTTTTGGTCATTGGTCTCCTGTCTCCTTTTGTTTGAACCTCTGGCTCTTATGCCAGTTTTGTTTTGTATTTGTAAAATAAAAATATGGAGCACTTTTCGTGGTGCATGTGTGCCTGCCTTTCATGCATGGAGAAGGGGATAACACATGGCAGATTGACTGACCCAGCATGGCAGGGCACACAGGAGCTGGATGAGGAAGAGTGGCTCCTTGCTGAGCTCTCTGCACTCTCTCTGGGGTGGATGGAGTGCAACATGGCTGCCCACGCCACAACAGGAGGGCTAGCCCCTGAGCTGGCAAGAGAAAAGACTACCCCGAAGGAACTGGTCCTGGGAGAACTCACCATTCACATTTTCGACTCTGGTCAAGTACCTCGATCTGAGAAGAGGAAACAGGCAAAGAAGCCTGCACGGAGCACCCCGGCGAAGGTGCCAGCAACAAGGGGAGAACCCGCCAGCTGGAAAAGAGGGCACTGCAAGAACAGCGGCGCCAGGCAGACATGCTGGAAAGGTGAGGCGATGCAGCCTGTCTCGGTGCATCGCGAGGAGATGCAGTCGGGCTCTGAGCTCCTTGGGGTATGACGGTCGCCAGCGTTGCTGTCACCATGCTCCTGAGCGCCGCCAAGACCATGCTCCTGAGCCAGGAGGCAGCATTCCAGCTTCCCATGCCGGCACCCCGTAGGTGACTGCAGCCTCCTACGCCTGCCCTCCAGCTGCGGGCTCTAGCTCCTGGTAGGGTAGCGGAGGCTGGAGCAGGGGTGAGTGTAGCTCTACCTGAGTTGGTAGATTATTAGGCCCTTTAGAGCCACTAGGTTCTTTAATAGAACCATTACAGGCATTAGCTCAGCCGCTACAGCCATTAGCTTAGCCGCTACAGCCATTAGCTCAGCCACTACAGCCATTAGCTGATCCGCTACAGTCATTAGCTCAGCCACTAGAGAGGAAGTTAGCTGCAGAGGGGCTTGTTGAGGGGCTCGTAGCCACAGAGGGGCTTGTTGAGGGGCTCGTAGCCGCAGAGGGGCTTGTTGAGGGGCTTGTAGCTGCAGAGGGGCTTACCAAAGGGGCTTGCAGCAGAGGGGCTAGTAGCATTAGCAGAAGGGCTTGTAGCAGAAGGGCCTTCCCCTGAAATGTACTGGGGTCTACAAGTGCTCTGGTGGAGCCCCCCAGCATGAAAGTGGGCCCTGAGGGCTCCGGTGGAGTCCACAAAGAAAACTCCATTCCCAAGGACAGTGACCTTGCAGAGGGGCTCCCCGGAGGGGGCCTGGCCCAGGTTAACAGGGAGGAGCTCCCAGGAGAGGGCTCTGCCTTAGAGGTCAGTGATGGACTCCCTGCAGAGGGGCTCCCTGGAGAGGGCCTGGCCCAGGAGAACAGGGAGGAACTCCCACTAGAGGGCTCGGCCTTAGAAGACAGTGATGGGCTCCCTGCTGAGGGGCTCCCTGGGGTGGGCCTGGCCCAGGAGAACAAGGAAGAGCTCCTGGTAGAGGGCTCTGCCGTCATGGACAGAGATGGGCTCCATGCAGAGGGGCTCCCTGAAGGGGGCTCTGCCCCTGAGGACAGTACAGAGCGCCCCGGAGGGGGCTCTTCCCCAGAGGACTATTGTGGGGGTCTGTTTGCACCCTGGTGGGGCATTTTAGTGGGGTACTGTCAGGTCTGGGGTCATTGACGGTTTAAGTTGGTTTTTGGGTTTTGTTTCGGGCTTCTATTTTAAAGGTTATGGGGAGTTAAAGTTAAATAGTTCTAAGCTGTGTTTAGTTTGTAGTTATGCTTGTGTTTCGGTCATTGGTTGTTGGAATGTGGGTTTTGGGTATTTAAAGTGGTTTACCTTCTGGGTTCAGTTGTCGGTCAACCCTCACCATTATTTGAGTGTCTCCTCTCTCCTTTTGTTTGAACCTCAGCTTGTGAGTCTGGCTCTTATGCCAGCTTTGTTTTGTATTTGTAAAATAAAAGTATGGATCACGTTAACTTCATAAATCAGTTAACTCTTCCAACAAAAATGCCTGAAAAACAGAAGACCCATGTTAATTTTTACTTTAGAAGTAACCCCTATGCCAGAGGGGTGTGCCAGAAGAAAGAAGGTGTGCCAGAAGAAAGCCTTTTCTTTCATCAAACCACTACCCGAAGCCCCTGAGGATCACTAGACACTACTGAAACTGTGAAAAGGTTCAATGGTCAAATAAGACATAAATTTACCACAACCCTATTTGTTATTGCTGATTTGTTGTAAAAACAGGAATGATTAGAACAGGTCTTAGCCCTATTGTTATATATGGTGGAGGATCTGTGATGCTTTGGGACTGTTTTTCATGCTAACAATATGGAAACCTTGTTAGAAGCCATAGAGACTGTGATACAAAACATATCAACACAAATATGGTTTGATGACCACAGAATAAGGCTTTTGACAAGGTCGCCCCAATCACCCATCCTAAACTATGAAGAAGAGATGGGAACATTAGAGCAGGGGCACCGTGGGATGCCCACATCTTTTAATTTCATTAGATAAGCTCACACTATCATTTCCTTCAAATGATGAGACTCATTTTGAGACTGCATGATGAAACCGCATTTTGCCACCAACTGCTCCATATATATATAATCAAACAAATCTCTCTCTCCTTTCTCTCTTTCCTTTCGTTCGCCCTCTCTCTCTTCTTTCCTGGACAGCTGGTGTTTTAAAGAGACCTGGTTCCTCTCTTGCTTGATACAGTTCACCTACAGTTCTGGCACACCATCCAAAATGTTTTTTGGCACAGAGATCACGTCTAAATCTTTCTACAGCTGTGATCCTTGGAGAAATGTAAAATTAACATGTCTTCTGTTTTTCAGGCATTTTTGAAGACTTGTTCACTTTTATGTTTTTATGTTTATTTGTTCTCTGAACCACTTGTGTTCCAAGAGCACCTGCGTATAGTGAAAAACTGCATTGTTGTGATGTGGTAAAAAAAAAAGCCTTTATAGTGTAAAACTTAAATATGCCCCCAAATATGCTCCCAGAAAACTTCAATTTCATAATTCAAAGAAAATGTAAAGGTAAACCCATATTCGTACTGTACAGTTTACACTGAATGTGGGGGACCAGTGTGCCTGGGGAGCAGTGTGAGGGCAGCAGTGTGTGGGGAGCAGTGTGTGTGAGAGCAGGGTGTGGCGAGCAGTGTGTGAGGAGCATTGTGTAAGGAGCAGTGTGTGAGGTGCAGTGCGTGGGGAGCAGTGTGTGAGGAGCAGTGTGTGAGGAGCCTTGTATGAGGGGCAGTGTGTAAGGAGCACTGTGTGATTAGCAGGGTGTAGGGGAGCATTGTGTGACGAGCAGTGTGTGAGGAGCAGTGTGTGGGGAGCAGTGTGTAAGGAACCAGTGTGTGGGGGAGCAGTGTGTGTGGGAGCAGTGTGTGGTGAAGCAGTGTGTGGCGGGGGAGCGGTGTGTGTCGGAGCAGTGTGTGGGTGAGCAGTGTGTAAGGGAGTAGTATGTGGGGTGTAGGGGAGCAGTGTGTGAGGGAGCAGTGTGTGGAGGGGAGCAGTGTGTGTAGGGGAGCAGGGTGTGTAGGGGAGCAGTGTGTGGGGGAGCAGTGTGTGGGGAGCAGTGTGTAGAGAGCAATGTGTGGGGAGCAGTGTGTGAGGAGCAGTGTATGGGGGCAGCAGTGTGTGAGGGGAGAAGTGTGTGTGGAGCAGTGTGTGGGGGCAGCTGTGTGTGGGGGGGTGCAGTGTGTGGAGGAGTAGTATGTGGGGGGGAGCAGTGTGTGTGGAAGCAGTGTGTGGAGGAGCAGTGTGAGGGGAGCAGTGTGTGTGGGAGCAGTGTGTAGGGGAGCAGTGTGTGGGGAGCAGTGTGAGGGGATCAATGTGTGTGGGAGCAGTGTGTGAGGAAGCAGTGTGAGGGGAGCAGTGTGTAGGGGAGCAGTGTGTAGGGGG